>CAUYQU010051468.1:0-31142 GCA_963574635.1 Cheracebus regulus | reverse complement strand
GTGCATGTGTCTTTATAATAGAAAGATTTATACTTCTTTTTGCTAGGTCAAATGGTATTTCTATTTCTAGAACCTTGAGGAATCACCACACTGTCTTCCACTTGGTTGAACTAATTTACACTCCCACCAACAGTGTAAAAGTGTTCCTATTTCTCCACATCATCTGTTGTCTCCGATTTTTTTAAATGATCACCATTCTAACTGGTGTGAGGTGGTATCTCAATGTGGTTTTGATTTGCATTTCTCTAATGACCAGTGATGATGAGCATTTTTTCATATGTTTGTTGGCCTCATAAATGTCTTCTTTTGAAAAGTGTCTGTTCATATCCTTTGCCCACTTTTTGATGGGGTTGTATTTTTTCTTGTAAATTTGTTTAATTTCCTCATAGATTCTATATATTAGCCCTTTGTCTGATGGGTAGATTGCAAAATTTTTTTCCCATTCTGTTGCATAATTTTATGCAAATTCTAGAGTATATATTATAAAGTAGTTTCAAATTTAAAATACTTAAATGATATTTTATGGTTTGGAAGCAATTTTGCCCCTACTGCATTCTCAATTTATGGAGTCATTTGTTGAGTAATGACTAAGTGCCAGACATGATGCTAGGCCTGGAGACTAAGCCTCTTTATCTTCAAAGATCTTAAAGGGTAGTAAAGACTATGCACAGGAGAGAAGCATTTGTAATATGATGGGATAAGTATTTGAGTGCATTTATATCCCATTTTCCCCATATTATGGGTGACATAATGGTGTAAGAAAATAACTGTGATTTAGGAAAAAGATTGGATATGTTTGTCTGGTTCTGATCTTGATTTATCTGCCAATTAGTAAAATAATCTTGCTATATTTATGTTATGCATGGGTGATGTGGGGAATAAAGACAGTCCAATTAGTTGGTACATATACAGCATATTTTAGACTATACACCATAGTGTAGGTAAGTTGATGTTAATGTCATAGGTGAAATCTTTGAAAAATATTGTGGCAATTAAAGTATTTACAGACCACAAAAACCAGACATAATGCAATGCAATGTATGTTTATACAAATCAATTACAAAAATGCTGTTGTGCAACAACTCCTGAATAGTGACTTATGATTAATTGCAATGTAAAGTATTCAACAAAACCTTGAAGTTTATCAGCAATCCTCAGTCCTGCTGAGTGCTTCTGAAATCTCCAACAGTTTCGCTCAAATGAAATAGAAAATTGAAAATGAGAGGTCACTCCTGATTTGGCTCTGTGTTTGTCTGCTATTGTTGTATAAGAATGATTGTGATTTTTACACATTGATTATGTATCCTGAGACTTTGCTGAAGTTGCTTATCATCTTAAGGAGATTTTGGGCTGAGATGATGTAAATGTACAGTCATGTCATCTGCAAATAGAGACAATTTGACTTCCTGTTTTCCTAATTGAATACCCTTTATTTCTTTTTCTTGCCTTATTGCTCTGACTAGAACTTTGAATACTATATTGAATAGCAATGGTGAGAGAGGGCACACTCGTCTGGTGCCAGTTTTCAAAGGGAATGCTTCTAGTTTTTGCCCATTCAGTATGATATTGGCTATAAGTTTGTTGTAAATAGCTTTTGTTATTTTGAGATATGTTCCATCGATACCTAGTTTACTGAGAGTTTTTAGCATAAAGGGCTGTTGAATTTTGTCAAAGGCTTCCTCTTCATCTATTGAGACCATCATGTGGCTTTTGTCTTTGGTTCTGTTTATGTGGTGGATTACGTTTATATATTTGCTTATGTTGAACCAGTCTTGCATCCCCGGGATGAAGCCTACTTGATTGTGATGGATAAGCTTTTTGATGTGTGGTTGCATTCGGTTTGCCAGTATTTTATTGAAGATTTTTGCATTGATATTCATCATGAATACTGGCCGGAAGTTTTGCTTTTTAGTTGTGTCTCTGTGAGGTTTTGATATTAGGATGATGCTGGTTATCATCCTGGAAAGGATTCCCTGTTTTTGTATTGTTTGAAATAGTTTCAGAAGGAATAGTACCAGCTCCTCTTTGTGTGTCTGGTAGAATTCGGCTGTAAACCCGTCTGGACCTGGACTTTTTTTGGTTGGTAGGCTATTAATTTCTGCCTCAACTTCAGACTTTGTTATTGGTCTATTCAGGGATGCCCCATTCACATTGCTACAAAGAATATAATACCTAGGAATACAGCAAACAAAGGATGTGAAGGACCACTTCAAGGAGAACTACAAACCACTGCTCAAGGAAATAAGAGAGGATACAAACAGATGGAGAAACAGTCCATGCTCATGGTTAGGAAGAATCAATATCGTGAAAATGACCATACTGCCCAAAGTAATTTATAAATTCAATGCTGTCCCCATCAAGCTACCATTGACCTTCTTCACAGAACTGGAAAAAAACAACTTTAATATTCATATGGAACCAAAAGAGAGCCTGCATAGCCAAGACAATCCTAAGCAAAAAGAACAAAGCTGGAGGCGTCATGCTACCTGACTTCAAACTATACTACAAGTCTACTGTAATCAAAACAGCATGGTACTGGTACCAAAACAGAGATATAGACCAATGGAACAGAACAGAGGCCTCAGAGATAATGCCACACATCTAAAACTATATGATCTTTGACAAACTGGACAAAAACAAACAATAGGGAAAGGATTCCCTGTTTAATAAATGATGTTGGGGAAAATTGGCTAGCCAACTGCAGAAAGCTGAAACTGAACCCCTTCCTTACACCTTAAACAAAAATTAACTCCGGATGGATTAAAGATTTAAACATAAGAACTACCACAATAAAAACCCTAGAAGGAAACCTAGGCAACACCATTCAGGACATAGGCACAGGCAAGGATTTCATGACTAAAACACCAAAAGCATTGGCAACAAAAGCCAAAATAGACAAATGGGATCTAATTAAACTTAAGAGCTTCTGCACAGTAAAAGAAACAATCATTAGAGTGAACCTGCAACCAACAGAATGGTAAAAAGTTTTTGCAATCTACCCATCTGACAAAGATATCCAGAATCTACAATTTACAATTTAAATCTACAATTTAAAGCAGATTTACAAGGAAAAAAAAACAACCCATGAAAAAGTAGGCAAAGGATATAAACAGACACTTCTCAAAAGAAGACATTTATGAGGCCAGCAAACATATGAAAAAATGCTCATTGTCACTGGTCATTAGAGAAATGCAAATCAAAACCACAATGAGATACCATCTCACACCAGTTAGAATGGCAATCATTAAAAAAAATAGGAGACACCAGATGCTGGAGAGGATGTGGAGAAATAGGAACACTTTTACACTGTTGGTGGTAGTGTAAATTAGTTCAACCATTGTGGAAGACAGTGTGGCAATTCCTCAAGGATCTAGAAATAAAAATACCATTTGACCCCACAATCCCATTACTGGGTATATACCCAACGGATTATAAATCTATTATAAAGACACATGCACACCTATGTTCATAGTGGCACTATTTACAATAGCAAAGATCTGGAACCAACCAAAATGCCCATCAAGGATAGACTGGACAAAGAAAATGTGGCACATATACACCATGGAATACTATGCAGCCATAAAATACGATGAGTTAGTGTCCTTTGTATGGACATGGATGAATCTGGAAACCATCATTCTCAGCAAACTGACACAAGAACAGAAAACCAAACACTGCATGTTCTGACTCATAGGCAGGTGTTGAACAATGAGAACAAATGGACACAGGGAGGGGAACATCACACACTGGTGTCTGTTGAGGGGTGGGAGCTAGGGGAGGGATAGTAGGGGGTGGTGGGGTTGGGGAGGGATAACAGTGGGAGAAATACCTGATATAGTTGACAGGGGAGATGGTGGCAGCAAACCACCATACCGTGTGTGTACCTATGCAACAATCCTGCAATTTCTGCAGATGTACCCCAGAACTTACAGTATAATTTAAATAAATAAATGAATGAAATAAAATAAAATTGAAGATTAAAGAGTGTATATTCCTAAGAATTGTGGTTAGCTCAGAATGTAATTTTGGTCTAATCCAATCTAGGTCACACAAATTTGCACTATTGTTTCTGTATAGTAAAGAGGTCCAAGGTATTTTTCTAATTTTTCAGTGTTGATGGCAGAAATGGCATGGAACAAATGTTCACTTCTGACCAGGAATTACATAAGAAGGTCATCTACTTCCTCCTGGGCTTAGCACACACCATTCTTTCTAAAGTGCAGCCCCGTTAGGATCCTCAATTTTTATCATTTTCTTGGCTTCTCATTTTGGCTTGCTCTTCCTAGTTTAGGCTGCTTGGGACTGTGTTTGCAACCCTGTAAAAGATAACTTAGGTTTTTAGCTCTACACAAGATGCTTCCAAATTTCAGTCATGAAGTGTCACTTTCTCATGCTCATTCAGGATCTCAGAGTCACACTGGGTTGGTAAACCTATCCTCGTGCTCCACTTGGAAAGGGGGACCAGGATGATAATTAGTTTATCCATTAGAAAAACACACCTAATCGATCTAATGGTAACAGCATAGATTATAGACAGCTGAGCCCTTCTACCTACATTATTTCATTTAATTCTCATATCAACTCTGAAATAAGTGCCACCACAAATGCCAGACTACTACAAAATTCCCATTTTACAGATAATAAAACAGGTTAAGAAGTTAAACATTGCACCACCAGTAATCTTATAAGAATAATCATACATTTTTATGTTCAAAGAATTTAATAAGCAACGTGCAATCTAAAGTTTCATCAGTGTACACAAATGGAAAGTTTACTGAAATGTCTAATTTTAAAAAGAATATAAATCTTTACTAATATAATATTTTCTGTCAAGACTAGAGGAACATGTTTAGAGGATCCCACTTTTCGTAGGAAAGAGAAGAAAGGAAAACAAACTTTGTAGTTGATTTTCAGTCTGAAAATGAAAAAAGAGGGAAAAATGAGCCAACCTTTTCAGAGAAGACTATTGAAACTTCCTTGGTGCTGATGAGAGCCTTTTTACTATAGGAACATATGTGGAAAATCAATGCTGCAGGTCACAAACCCTTTCAGTAAATTCCTGTAGTGGAGCAAAGACCATGTAGAAGTGCCAACCAGAACAGATGTCATTCTTAACTTCATTTTCTCAAACAGAGAAATTCTTGAAGATTTAAAATTAGAACAAAATCTTCACATAAGCATCATGAATTGGCAGAATTAGGGATTCTAAGAGAAGGCTTGGAAAAATCCTGAAAAAGGAATTAAAACAAGCCTAAAAACCTGATTTTGGCAAATGTGAAATTATAGGGCAGACTTTCAATACATTTTTTTAAAAAAAATATTCCTGCAAAGCTGTAGTCACAGGTTCTTCATCACAGGCCCAGACATGAGCAATGTGCCATGTCAATTCTACGAGGGCAGTGATAAGCTTGAGCTGCTTGATCAGAATTATGATAGATAATAATCGTGGCTCCTAGGGTGACTCTGGTGTTGCCTTATGCTCAACAGATCTAAGTATCTCCCTGGATTGCCATACTGGCACCTACCCTGGTTTCCAACTAGGATGAAAGCCATTCATTTTCGGGTATGATCTCAACACATTTCTAGATGCTTGCCATTGAAATGAATCTCATTTGTTTTACTTTGTGCTGCTGGCTGAAGTCTTGTTCAGAGAAAACATCTTTTTCACAATAGAAGTAATAATATTTGCCCACTTTTGAATATTGTTTATTGCTTTGTATCTCCAGACCTATACTCAGATAATATCCTATGATGCTGTTAGAAATAAGCTAAATTTTGTCATGACTTTCTCCATACCTGGGACAAGGGCTCAGCCTTCATGCTAGTTAGTTATTCTCAAAACTAGTTAGTCCATTCCGTCTGCCTGGCAGAGTTCCCAGTATGTTTCACCAGGTTGCTCACATTATCCTGTGGTTCTCATGAGACGAAATTACATTAGAGTCAAAAATTCCAAGAAAACAGAAAAAAAAAATCAAGAACATTAAAAATTTAATATTATAGCTCATGATATGGAAAGGTTGATTTAAGGAAAGAATTCACTAAAGAACAAAAGTGTACTTATAAAAAGTATTCATAATAGGAGCTAAGATCTGTGTTCAGTGAAAAATACAGGGTGAAAAGTTGTGGCGTCTAAACTTCTGAGTGAGAAAAGAGTTGTAACCTATGGAGAGAAAAATAGGCATTTCTGAATTTCCAGAAACAAGATAGATAATAGAATCATACAACAAATGGGATCTTAGCAGTCATTAAATGAAATTCATTGCATAATACAGGAATTCCTTCTGTAGCCCTGCTGATACTGATCATCCGCCCACAACTTGAAATTTCGCAGCTCTGGGGAACTTATTACTTGTAAGTAGGCCACTCCATAGAGGAAAATAATAAAGGAATATATTTTCTTCTTAATAAGTGGAAACAGGCCAATAACATGGCACTAAAGATTTTTAATGCTTAAAAAGACTTTAATATTTTTAGCAGAGAGAGACTAATCTACAGTCTGAACTGGACTGAACATGGATCTGGGTCTCAGGACAAAAGGGAAGAACTAATGCATATTTTCTAATTAGCTCAGCTACCTACTTCTATTCCAAGGACACTGTTATCCCTTCTTTTGAGACCGACTAATGGCCAATGCCTAAGTTGTGAAAAGATCAGACTGGAACTCATATTTCTTTTATCAAAAAATACAAATTCATAGTTTCATATTGTTATAGTGCAGCTAATAGTTATTGTTATTTGGTAGTCTGCTTTTATCTGGATATTTACCAGCTGGTATTTCTAGTCATTGGTGTCCCAGATACTTGGGTAGAGGAGGAAATCCATTTTTTGCAGAGGGCTGAAGCAATGCTTAGTTGCTTTGTGCTTTCTTGAGCAGGAGGTGTCTAAGATGTAAGGACTTTTTATTATTTGCCAGAGACTGCTTTATAAGAATTAACTCATGTAATTCTTATTTTGACAGATTTCTGACCCATGATATCCTAAGACAACCATTTATGTATCATTAAGCAAGTTGAAATAAGTCTAATTCCAAAAGAAAATTGTAAAATAGAATTTATATTTGTAGTGAATTATAACAAATATTCACTGAATGAATTAATAGTTGTGGTTCCTAGAGTAGAATGAGAAAATGATTTACAGCCAAGAAATTACAAAAATCTAAATTTGAATATATTAAAGAGAAAAAAAGAGTGAAGAAAGAAGGGGTGAAAATCAAAACATGACAAAAGATTCTACAAAGCTAAGATGCTCACAAAATCAAACAGAGCAGCAATGACTGGACAGTGATCAATTGAGGGTATTTGCAAGGAAAGGATTCTTAAGTAAAGATGTCTAGTGAGCTTCATGGATTTTCTGTGAAAGGTAGGGATAATAAAACCTCTTAGAAAATTTCACTGAAATTACTATACTTTTGCCTTCTGCTTCAGCATGATCAGACTGGCTACTCTGATTAGAGTACTGTTTATAAAGAAGAGCATGTATGCCTGTGTGTATGTGTGCATGTGTGTTTGTTGTGTATGTGTGAAGATACAATATATCTCTTAGTGAAGATGATTAATGCATCTTTTGAACATTTGTATTCTATGTCTACTGATATCTTGTTCCAAAGTATTTGCAGAAATAAAATTAGTTCTTTAATTGATTATATCATCATGGGAAATTAGGAAAATATCTTTCCTCTTCCCTCTTCTGTAGTTCTGCCTCTAATTGGTCACTAGGACACATTTTTTTTTTAACATCCATTTCCTCTCCTCCATTGCTGACTATGCTGTAAGTTTGGTGTTTAATAACCCTTATCATTGCCTTCTAGCTGGTTCTCTTGCCTCCTGTCTGTTCTCCCAATCCGTCTTTCATATTGCCTCTGAGTTACCTCCTGAAAAGAGATCCGATCCAATTGCCCCCATTAAAAACAAAAACAACTTATATGGCTCCCCATGGTAGACAGAATAAAGTTTGGCATTCCTTATTTCAACTATGAATTCTCTACGATACATTACTTGACTATGTTTGGTACTAATATTCTGTGCTCTTAAAGATTTTTGTCTTTTTCCTGTTATAAAATCTTGCCAAAATATATTGGATATTCTGATTTAATTATTGACCTACTATGCTTATACTGTTGGACTTGTTTTCAGTTGTATTGCTATTCCCAGTAGTCACTACTATATAGTATATGAAAGTTGAGGGCTGGAACAAATTTGGCTTTAACTTGGCTGAGTTTTCCACTCCATGCCTTTCTGTGCACAGTGCAGTGCATCTGTTCCTCAACACTTCCCAGCACTTCTGGGCTTTTCTCCCTTGGCACCCTCTCCGTGTAATGTAACCTTCCTGACCCTACATAGCAATATTTCACTGTCATTGAAGCCAGAACTCTTAACTGTACATTCTCTTTTAAGCATTCTCTGATTTTATTTGTCTTCTTTACTCCTTTGGAAGCCAATTGCATATTATTTTGGACTCTACTGTAGCAATGAGGTCTTTCTGCTTGAAAATACAGTTAGTTTTTAATCTCATATTTCCTTTACTTCTCTGAAAGTTTCCTGAAGATAGATGTGATGACGAACTCATCTTTACTTCCTTCATGGCATAGATGAAAAGTGCTCACTTTATGAAGAAGATGCTTACTAAGTACTTACTAAGTGGTCGAGAGGGTTTGATGGATCAATATTTCCTCATGTGTGTTCTGCAGAACTGTATTTCTATAGCATTTCCGTAGATTTTATATGAAATGGAGTTCTATGGTCATAGAGGTTTGAGAAATTCTGGGTTAAACAGAGTCAAACTGTTTTTTTTTTTTTTTTTTTTTTTTTTTTTTTTTTTTAAGCTGAGATACTTATTGAGCCTTAAATGCTGAAGTTTGTTGTTCTCTAGTGGAAAAATATTTTATCCAGCATTTCCAAACTTACATGGACTACTGAACTCTTTATTCACAAACTGCCATGTTACATATAATCTAGTGAGAGGATCTGGCTGACCCCTGTTTTACAGTTGCAAACAGTTCCAAACTCCAAACTAAATAGCCTCGGAGTTAACTAAGAGTCTAAATCTTTAACTGAGTTTGACACATGAAGATGCTCTGATCTTCATGCAGCTATAGCCTTTAACTTTTGAGCTACAGGAGGCAATCTCAGTCAGCCTCAGCAGGAAAAGCACTGTTAGAGGATTTTTTTTTTAAACATTCAGGATGTCTAAATTACAGTTAAGCAGAATGTCTCAATATTATACAATTTATTCTAGTATACAGACTATTATAAGAAAATGTTCACAATTTTTGTTACTTGATTCCTCTTCATTTACCCACTTTGATGACACACATTTTGCATATTTACCATAGCATATGAGAATCTTGAAGAACAATTTTATAAATGTGAAATTGTATGGGCTTTATATAAGAAGAATTGCAACTCATTGTTTAAAGTAAAAATCAAACAGGGCTTGATAAGTTGTTTTTGAAAAGGAATTCATCCTGCTCCAATTTCAACACCCACATCAGTAATATGCATTATAACCTGCCCTGACAAATCACACAATATCAATACTGCCTTAGAATTTAATGTATACTCAGTTTTCACTTTGAATCTGCACTGGGAAATAATGGAAGAAGATGCCTTGGAAAAATATACTAAAGTTTCTGTCTATCATTCTCTTCATCTCAAGTATAGTCTTCTGAAGAACAGAGCTATATCCTTTGTTTCCTTTGTATGCTCCTCCAACTTGAGTGCTGTTCTGTGTTCCCAGCAGGTACTCTGAAGACATTATTAGGCTGACGCCCAAGTAAGTAAGCACCTTCATTAAGTTTTACATGCAACAACATCTTGATGATAAGGTATAGTGGAGTGTAGGGGTGGTGGTGGGCAGAACCACCAGCCCCCTGGAAACTGGGAACAAAATTCAAAAGACCTTGATGAGCAAGAAACAAATATAAAGATGTTCTCTGGTACAATCAAAGAACAAAAATCACATTGTACAAATGTAAAATGAGTAATGAGGAGTTAGACCCGAGTACCTCAGGAAAACGTGGAAAAGTCATCATGAATTACAAGAGCTCCCATGAGTCACTAACATAGTGCTTTTTAAAAACTGAGCATTTTCCCAAGGATATGTTAAAAAGGAGAATAGTAGGCAAGGTTTATGCTCGGAGTCCATCTCATGTTAAATGACGTACTTAAATGAGATAACCTGAATATACTGTGAGCTAAAGAGATAAAACTCAACTGATATTTCAATTTTGTAAATCTTTCTTGCAAGATTCCTGGAAATACTGTGCCAATTAAGTCTCTGTTTCAAAATAATGGCAGAATCCACAAGTTCAGATCTGAAATTCCCAAGTGTAATATCGGTTACAGTGTAGATGAAGTATCCTTTGTGTTTCTAACCATAATGAAATGACAACCACCATCCTGGGGAAACATTCCCATGTGAAGATGAGTGACTGCATTCCTGTCCTTGTAATACTCTAGTAGCATTAGGAGCAGTATTCCCATCCTGTCAAACTGTGTGCACCTCTTTTGCTGAATATTTACTAGATTTACGTTACATATGCTATGGGATTTCAAAGATCTGTAATGATTTAAAAAGCTCATATACCTATTTTGGATAATTCATATTGAGTATTAAATATGAAATGAAATAAAAAGATTATTTTATTAACTCATTAAGACTATTGTCTAATACAGTTAAGAATTTTAAATAAATTATGCAACTGGGGAAAACTAAAGCAAACAGAGTTTTACTATAGCTTTATAATGGTGTGTAAACTCCAGTAGCTTAGTAGTTTCTTAAATAGGAGATGTCTAAGATGTAGGACTTTTTATTATTTGCCAAAGACTGCCTTACAAGAATTAACTCATGTAATTACATTTTAGTTAATTACTAAATTACTAGTAATTTAGTTAATTACTAAATTACTAGTTAATTACTAGTTAATTAATTAGTTAATTACATGAGTTAATTAACTAACTGCCTTTTGTGTCTTAGGATATCATTAAATGATTTCTGACAGATTTCTGACCCCTGATATCCTAAGACACAAAAAGCATTTCATTAATGGAGAATGTGCATGTCAAATACCTCCTAAAACTGAAAAGTGGAAATTCCCCATTTTATACAAGGCAGTCTAAAAATGTAAAGAAATAGAGATTTTTGAACAATATAACTGATATGTAGATGCAAAATATTTCAACTTTGTACTTCATAAAAAATATACATTTTCAAATTGACCATTATAAAAACCAGTTAACCTGCCATGAGGAAGCCCAAACATCTTGTAAAAAGACCCACATCAAGAAAAATGGATGTCCATAGCTCAGTCCATAGCTCCATCTGAGCTCTTAGCGGCCAGCTGGCCCCATTTACCAGTCATAGGAGTAAGCCATCTTGGAAAAGGATTTTCCAACATCCAGTCAGCTGCCTACTTCAGGTTAGGTTCTCCAGAAGCAAACACTGAGATTGAGTGGGTAATACAAGTGGGTAGGAGATATCAACATCTGTGAAAGGAAGAAGAAACGCAGGACTGAGCAGAGAAAAAAATCTAAACCACAATGTAGGTCTGACAAAGCTCTTGCCAACCAGATATTTTGCTCTACGGTGGATTTTGCCCATCAAATTTGTTCAGTGTCAGGTTAGAATGGGCCAACTTTTGCATTCCTGCCTTTCTTAGTCATCAGACGAGAGCTTCCCTGTAAAGGATATGATCTCGGATAAAGCAGCTCTCTGCATCTAAGACAGATCCTGAAAGGACTGACAGCTAGAAGTGTTTGCTAACCACACACCCCACAGCTGGACAGCAAGTCTTTCCTTGAAAGGGGAGGATCTTTGTGGTGCATCTTCTTAGCTGTTCCACTGCCCCAGCTGATACTACTTGGAGCAGAGATAAGTTTCCCTGGGGAGGTTTTGTTATACAGCAGTCGTAACTATGATACACCAAAACCTTTCCAAGTTATAAAATGACACAAAATATAGTGAACACTCTAATTTAGGATTTTATTTATTTACTTGATCTTTGTTTGAATAAGGATTATTTAGGAATATATTCATTTGGTCTCTGTATATGATGAAAAGAATCAAAAGAAAAAATATCAAGAGATAGACAACTCTTTAGTGTCAAAGTATCATAAATTAAAGTTTGAACAACAAATGTGACAACATTTGTAACAAAAAATGGGCAAAGAATTGTTATCATATATGACAGACAAATGAATACGTTTTACTACAGAAATAGGCATGTCAGAAAAGATCTATCGCTGGGCATGATGGCTCACGCTTGTAATCCCAGCACTTTGGGAGGCTGAAGTGGGCAGATCATGAGGTCAAAAGATCAAGACCAACCTGGCTAACATGGTGAAACCCTGTCTCTACTAAAAATACAAAAAATTAGCTGGGTGTGGTGACACATGACTGCAACCCCAGATACTCAGGAGACTGAGGCAGGAGAATCACTTGAACCTGAGAGTTGGAGGTTGCAGTGAGCTGGGATGGCGCCCCTGCACTCCACTCTAGCCTGGGTGACGGAGCAAGACTCCATCTCGAAAAAAAAAAAATGAAAAGAGATATCTATATATAGAGATAAATAATATACATATAAAAACTGCTCAATCTTATGAAATGTTACAACTAAAATACATACCAGTTTGATTTACAAATAAACAATATTAAAATAAAGTGTTACTTAATGTTTATGTTACGGTCATATACATAAGGTCATATGATGTGCAATAAGGTCATTCACATTAACGGTGGAGGAAGGATAATTTCATAAGACCCTTTTAGAAAGCATCTTGGCAATAGGCATTAAAAGTTATAAAGTGCTATGTTCTCTCCCATCCAGTAATTAAGTTTCCCAAACTCTACCATGTGTAAATATTCTGAACATATGGGCTAATACTTATGTATTATAATGTTTATTCATTCTTTTATTTTTGCTAATAGCCAAATAAGGGGATAGTTGTAGTAACTGATTAGCTAGAATGTTATACAGCCACTAAGCGTACTGTTTTCTAAGAAATGTTAATAGTGAAAAAATGTTTATTATGTTAAAAAATGTACACACAATCTATATACGATACAAATGCATCTATGAAAAATATATATATTTGTTTGAAAATGTGGCAATATATTCACAGTTGCTTTTCCTAGGAAGATGTTCAAATAGTATTATTAATTTCCACCCACTTTGGACAGTCATTTCTCTTTATATTGCCACCTTCATACGAGCATTAATGTCTTTACTCTCAGTTCAGGCAACATACAAGCATACAGACTATGGGCTATAGAGTGGTTCCCATGCAAGGATTTGCAAGGAATTCACTTTCAAGCACTTTTAAGTGCTGAGTTTCTTCCACTCACCTTTGGTTGCTATGGCCAAACATCCCTTTCTTCTGCTGAATCTCCTTTCTCTCCATAGCTTCCTCTCTGGGCCACCTACTCCTCTGCTTTCTCTTCTTCCTCTCTACCAATCACGGTTTTCTGCCCTGAACTGTGTCCAAAGATGGTTAGAATTATCTTTAAATCTTTTTTTCTGCTCCAATGTGATCTTCGATTTTTACTAAGTGTGACAAAGTAGATGACGTAAGAAAATATATAAAGTGATTTGGGTTAATAAATGCTTTGGCTTGTCTTATCCACATTATTGTAGTAAGACTTATGCTGGTTAGAAGAGACCAGATGAATTAAAAATCCCTTTTAGTTAAAATCCTGTAGTTCTGAGAACTTTGGAGAAGGAAAGTACATTATATTTAACTTGTCAGACAATTTGTATTCATGGAATACACAAAGTTCTAGAAAAGTATGAAGTCAGACTGAAGATTTGTCATCAGAGGTGTAGAGAAATGACTCAATTGCCTCATTAGATCTCTGTGTTCAGTTTTTTTCCCCCCTAATCTGTCTAATGGCAGAAGTGGGCAGTGCCATAGTCTCTTACACTACTAAAACATAGTGTTAAAAAGTATTGCTAAAAGTAGTTTATTCTTACTCAGAAAATCCTCTGTGTTTGACTCAGACTCTTTTTTTTGAGAGGAAAAGAGATAATGAATGTATGAATTTTCAAGGGTATTTTAGGCACCTTCAATGACTGCGACAACCTCTAAAGCACCTCCCTGCACTTGAATCTCTTCCAATGAAGTAGAAAATCAACAGAAGCAAAGTTGACAGCAAAAAAAAAAAAAAAAAAAAGAGTCATGCTGCCTGTGACAATGTGTCTGGGACACAAAGCATTGACCTTGAAGCACTGGCTCATTCATTTGTAGATGATTTAATCACTGTGACCTTTTAACATCTGGGTCATTCCTCTCCATGGTATATGATCCCATGGATCTCCCTTGCTCTTGTTTTCTCGTTTTCTCACATATATCTTTTTTTACTCATCAAAAAGAGATTAGAGATCTCCACTTTTATAAGCATTGCCTCAATCTCACAAATATAGGGAAGAAATGGGAAAAAAATGGAAACTAAAGAAATTATCAAACCATTATTCATAGGTGAAGTGTACTGGAAAACATTCTCTATTAAACTCAAAATATTTTCTACATCTTTTATGTAGATATATTATTAAACAACATTTATTTAAAGAAAGATGACATCCTAGGTGGGGTAGTTGGGAATGTGGACAAGAAGAAAAGAGAAGTTTCCATCAGGGAGGCTACTGAAGAATGGTCTTGTGATTACAAAAGAAAAGAACCATCTGTTTTAGAGATAACATAATAAAAGGTGTGTGTGTGTGTGTATGTGTGTGACTATGTGATGAGTTAGCGTTTATTGTTGTGAACATAATAAGAAAAGTGAATTATTTTAAATTCATTTATGTTTTAAAACAAAAGAACAAAGCAGATAAAAAATTTAATATGGAAATATTAAACCTTTGTACAAACTAGTAAATTCGCATTGGGAGAATGAGATTCAGAAAGAGAAAAAGACCCCAATTGAAGTTTTTTTATTTAAATAAAAGGAATAAAAATAAATTTGTGCTTGATTGGTTATGCATTAATAATTAGCAAGTAAATAATGTGTTCTAGAATTGTTATGTTAATTTAAATGATATTAAAATACTTCAATTCATTGTAAAACATAAAAAAGAGAGCATGATCTATATTTTAAAATCATATTAGAAAGGGAGTAACATATTTGAAAAGAAAAACTTGAAGGAAAATAAGAGAACATTATGAAGACTATGTAGAAATACTGAAAATGTTTGAGTAATGCTAAGTCAAATATAAGAAACTAAAAATGTGTGGATTATTATATAATTCATGTAAATATAAATTCATGTGGAAGACAATATGTGAACATGTTAGGACAGTGGCATTAATACTATTGCTATTATTATTAAATTATTTTAAATATTATTTATTAATACTATTTAATTAAAATATTTATTTAAAAAATATCCCCAACTCTATCCTGTAGAGTCAAATACTTTTATAATTTTTTTGAACTAATATGTATTTGAATAAAATGCGAGGAAAATTTTGCAAGAGAAAAGTTTTATTTTTGTTTGTAAGCAACTTTATCAACCTTGCTTTATTTTTGATATTTAATAACTAACCATTTACAAAGAAGCATCACCTTTAAAATTAGTTTAATGATGATATGCACTGATCTATGATGGAGTCAAATTATACTTCAGATAATTATCAAAGTGATTACATTTCATGACTTAAAAAATCTTTAATAATCTTGTATAATTTTTTCATTTGGCATCATTGCAACATCACTAGAATGATCTGCCTCCTCTTTGAGTTGTTTCAACATATGTTATATTTCCCATGACTTAATCCTCAACATCTAGTTACTGGAGCAGAAATGGAAAGTGCTATCAAAGAGAGCTGACAAAGCTTATTTTCCTTGAATTCTCCCTGAAGACAAGGATAACTCTTATTATTTAATGTTGCTCATGCTATTACCGCCACAGCCTCAGCAAACGAAGGCATGAAAGAAGCCCTCCAGCCAAGGGATGCATTGTAATGAGAAGAGGCAGGCAGTGGGATTGTTCAGTGATGTGATGAGCCCATCCCATTTCAGCAGCCTTAGGGAATGTTGGACCCCTGGTGAGATCCATAGATCTGATTGAGTAGAAATTGTCTCTGTCTAGACTTAGTTCTTAGTGAAATATATTTTCCTTGTAGAGGAACCATTTTTCCAGTTCTGTAATGGTTTTGAAATGATCAATTTGTAAATAAGGAAGAAATATAGGTAGTCAGTAGCATTCATATTGTTGAGTCATGATTAATTACCTCATAACCCCAATATTTGCAATCTTGCATTTACCACAGAGTAATCATTGAAGTAACTGGGACTATGCTGATGACATACAGAATTTTAAGTAATCCATGTTAGACTCTCAGTGAAATTTCAAATTCAAAATTAATATGGAAATGGAATGTAGTTAAATAGATACAAATAACATTAACTCTTTTAACCCTTTTGATAATCCTGTGAGGTGGACCTAAGCTGGAGGTATTACACTATCTGATCTTAAAATATACTACAAAGCTAGAGCAAAACAGCATGGTCCTGGCATAAAAGCAGACATATAAGCCAATGGAACAGAATAGAGAGCCAAGACATAAGTCTATGGATTTACAGTCAATGGATTAACAAAAGGTGTCAAGAACACACAATGGGGAAAAAATAGTCTCTTCAATAAATGGTGTCAGGAAAACTGGATATCCTTACACAGAATAATAAAATTAGACTCCTATTGGACACCATACAAAAAAATCAACTCAAAATAAGTTAAAGACTTCTAGAAAAAACATAGGGAAAGGTTTTTGACAATAATTGGGCAATAATTTTTCAGATATGACCCCAAAAGCACAGATAACAAAAACAAAAATGGACAAGTGTGATTATATCAAACTAATAAACTTCTATACAGCAAAGAAAACAATCAAAAGAGTGAAGAGACAACCTACAGAAAATATTTGCAAGCCATACATCTAGTAAGAGGCTAATATCTAAAGTACATAAGGAACTCAAATGACTCAAACACAAGGACACAAATAACCAGATTTTAAAACAGACAAAGAACCTTGTCTTAGTACACTTGTGCTGTTGCAACAAAATGCCATAGGCTGAGTATTTATAAATAATATAAATGTATTTCTCACAGTTCCAGAGGCTGGGGATTCCAATATCAAGGAACTGGCATTCAGAGTCTGGTGAGGACCTTCTAGCTGTGTCTTTGACATGGCAATAGATGAAAGGGTGTAGCTCATTTCCTCCAGCCCTTTTAGAAGGCACTAATTCCATTCATGAAGCCAGACTCATTCTCTGACCACATCCTAAAGACCCACTTCTTAATACTATTGTGTTCGGGATTAAATTTCAATGTGAAATTTTGGAGAGGACACAAACATTCAAACTGTAGCATTCCACTGCTGGTCGCCCAAAATTGATGTCCTTTTCACAAAGAAAATACATTTATTCCATTCCAATAGCTTTAGAAGTCTTAAATTGTTCCAGTATCAAAATCTAAAGTTCAGAGTCTCATCTAAATATCATCTAAATCAGTTATGGGTGAGACTCTAGTCACAATTCATCCTGAGACAAATTGATTTCAAGTTGTGAACCAGTGAAGTTGAAGAGATTATATACTTTAAAATACAATGATGGGGTATTTTTTAAAAAAAGATAGACATTCCCATTTTAAAAGAGAGGAACAGGCAAGAAGAAAGGGGTAACAGATCCCAAGTAAGTCCAAAGCACATTAAGGCAAATCGTATTAATTCTTGAGGCTTGAGAATTATCTTTTTTGATTCTATGCCCTGCCTTCCTTACACTCAAGGGTGGAGGGTAGGCCCAGAAGGCTCCAAGCGGATGAATACGAAAAGAAAATGTGATGTAAATGTAAATTCTGGAGATCTCTTTGTCAGCATAGTGACTACAGTTAATAATCATGTATTGTATACTTGAAAAATGCTGAGAACAGATGTTAAATAGTCTCATCACAAAATATTAGTACATAAGGTGATGGATATGTTAATTAGCATGATTTTATCATTTCCTAATGTATACATATACGAAAACATTATGTTGCATACCATAAATATATACAATTTTGTAGAACCTGAATATCCTTCTTCTGCCTGCTAAAATAGACTCTATCAGGACTGGCTGAGCTAGTAAAGTCTCTTACAAAAAGCAGGAGCATCTACATTCAGCTATAAAAATGGAAAATAATTGGATCTATTGTTGAGCAAACATCATCTTTATAGAAATAAAAAATAAATACTATGAATGACACAGGTTTGATACTCAGGCAAACTGAACAACGTAGAAAACTAAGTCAATTGTTTAATTAAATTTAAAATAAAGATGCATTACTAGAAAAATAGGTAGAAGCTGGACTGATGATTTCCAAAGTCCTTCCATGGTGATAGCCAGTGTTATAATGAGGAATGAAGGCCTTGAAATTCCCTATGTGGTAGGCTGAATAGTGGTTCCCCAAAGATATCTCCACTTCAATCCCTAAAATCTGTGAATGTTATGTTAGATGGCAAAAGAAACTTTGCAGGGGTTGATATCCAGAGTATAGAAAACATCAATGGAACTCAACAGAAAAATCAAATAACCTGTTTAAAAAATGGTCAAAGGACCTGAATAGATGCTTCTCCAAAAATGATGTACAAATGGTCAGCAATCATATGAAAAGATGCTCAACATCCTACTAACCATCTGAGAAATACAAACAAAAACATAATGAGGTATCACTTCACACCCCTTAGGACAGCTATTATTAAAAAAAAAGAAAATAAATGTCAGCAAAAATGTGGAGGAGTTGGAACTCTTATGCACTATTGATGGTATTGTAAAATGATGCAACTGCTGTGGAAAGCAGTATGGAGGTGCCTCAAAAAATTAAAAGTAGAACTACCATATGATTCAGTAATTCCACTTCTGGTTATATACTCAAAAGAATCAAAAGTAGAATCTCAAAGAGATATTTGCGTATCCATGGTTATAGCAGTGCTATTCACAATAACCACCCCAAATATCCATCAGCAGTTGAATGGATAGATAAATGTGATACACACATAAAATAGATTATTATTAAATCTTTAAAAGAAAGGAAATCCTATCATGTTACAACATGGATGAACCTTGAGGGCATTGTGCTAAGTGAATAAGCCAGTCAAAAAAAGACATATACTGTATGATTCCACTTATATGAGATATCTAAAGTAGTCAAGCTTCATAGAAACAGAAAGCAGAATGGTGATTACCACGGGCAAGGAACAGGTCCCGAAAGGGAGTTTAATGGATATAGAGTTTTAGATTTGCAAGATAAAAAAGTCCTGGAGATCTGTTTCACAATAATGTGAATATAATTGACATCACTGAACTGTACATTTAAATTGGTTCAGGTGATAAATTTAATGCTATGTGTTTCTTACCACAATAGTTTTTTAAAAGAAACTTTGCAAGTGTGATTATGTTAAGGATTTTGAGACGAGGAGAGTATCCTGGATTATCCAGGTGGACTCACTCTAATTACAATGATCCTTACAACGGGGAGGCAGGAGATCAGTGTGAGTAGTAGGTGTAACAACAGAAGCAAGAGATAATAATGGGTCCATGAGCTGAAGAATGCCACTAAGGAATGTGGCTTCTAGAGGTTGGAAGAGTTAAGGAATGGATTATTCCCTAGAGCCCCCAGAATAAACCAGCCTTGCAGACATCTTGACTTAAGCTTTATAAATTTTATTTTGAACTTCTGACTTTCAGAAGTCAGACTTCTAGAACGAGAGAATGAATTTGTATTGTTTTAAGCCATTAAATTTGTAATAATTTGTTGCAGCAGCAATAAGAATCTAATGCACCATGTAAGAGCTCCAGGAAAAGGTAGGTAGAAGCCTTTGAGATAAGCCCTTGGTGGCTCCACTCTAAAGAAAGTAGACATGATGTCCTTTGATGTATTAATAAAAAGGGCCAACTTAAAACAAAGTAATAACAACTTACTCTTTGTTGCTTGGATGAATAAAGATTAGGTTAAAAATGGTAGATTTTTTCTTCCTCTGTGATAAACTTGTAACCTATAAGCCTTGGTAACATCCAGCAGGATTTCTAAATATCACAACAAACATCTAAAACCAGCAAGCTTTTATCAAAAGAAGTACAAATTTTACCATTCCCATAAATATGATCTGATATGATTTGATAGTGCTAACCCAAATTTAAAATTATTTTATGTATTTAAATTTATACTGATAAAGTCTGAAAGTTATGATAACTGTGCCCTGTTTTCTTTCAACTGATCAATATACCCAGAGAAGAAAAATATTTTAACTTAAATAGTTTGTCACTAGCTTAACTGTGTATATACTTTCAAGAGGAAAAAGATAACTTTTCTATTTATATGCAAGTCTTCCCATAACAAGAAACATTATGAGTTGAATAGAGCCAGATTTTGTGCAACCATTAGCCCCAAATCACACAAAATATTGATGGGAAATATATTATATATACATATATAATATATATGGATGTTGCATCAGCAATGTGTATATGTATATATATTTATATATATAGTTTTGAAATTCTTTTGATTTTAAAAATGTGAATGTATAGTCTTAGTAATAAAAATAGTAGTCAGGAAGGGGCAAAAGGTTAAGTAAATATGTTGCACAGGCCCCTGTGTTGGCAATATCATGTAGTTATTAATGAATATTACTGCTTGACCCAATAGATTTAGTCTATTTTATCTTGCATTTATATCATAGAGTAGCAAATGCTTTTATTACCCTTCTAAGGTGCAATAACCCTCAAACACAAAACCATAATATTGAGCAGATGATTAAAACCATTTGCTAAAGTCTTTTATGACAAACAGATGAAATGTACTAGATAATGACACAGAAAACATAAAAATGCTATTTTTAGCAAAGGGGACATTTTACCTTCTCTAAATATGATTCAAGGTTATTCTTTCTTTTATTATTAAATAATTTCACTATTATCTATATTTGCACTTTGACAGCTTTTTTCCCTTTTACTATATTTAACTTTGTTAGAAGGTACACATTCACCAGTCTTTTGAATAGTATACAGCATGCAATTAATATACTTCCGATTAAGATATAGACAAAATGCACTACATCTGGCTTTCTTGACACAACATTCACACATATATACAGTCTTTTGAATTATACATTTCATGAGGACACTTGCATTTTGTGTTACATTTATTAAAGCTCTTTGCAAAAATTTTCATAATTTCATATTTTAATAGTAATTGCCATTTCTATTTTTCTAGTCCCATCTGAAACACACTTACCATTTCCATTAGAAAAAAAATGTCTCATTTCCTAACAATACAATGAAATACTATAAGAACTTGCAGCATAAACGGAAAAAGCATGCCAACTTCCTTCTTCCGACAATATAATTCTAAAATATGACTTTTAATTTCCAAAGTCTTGGAATAAAATTGAGACACAGCCTATTTCTCTGTAGGTGCTGAAAATTGGAAATTTATTTCTAATGAATATTTATCTCAATCAAATACACCCTTATCAAAAGTATTTATAGCCCTTATGGGGTTCACTATGTAATGATTCCACCAATAGACTTAGAAATTCATACTTCTTACCCTCAACACAAGAATCATACTTGGATGTAACAAGGTATCTGAGTCTCATAGTTTTAATCTCAAACCATAACTTTTTAGTATAGAGTATATTTTCTCTGCAATAACTAAAGAAATCTTTAAATATCGCACACAGAGATATCAGTTGATTAAAAAGTAATTATTTGGGAGCCTATTACATGGTAAACACTGGTAATAAATAAAGAGGATTCGTACCCTGAGAGAGCTGAGCTGCCAGCAGAGTGACTGAAAAGTCATGCAAGAAAACAAACAATCATTTCAGATAATGATAGGTGCTCTAAGAGAACAAATATGGTGATTTAAAGAGCGACTGTTGGGGGTCAGGGCGGGGGATGACGGCTGGTATGGACTAGGAAACATTTCATTAAGGAAGTGGAAGAAGAACTCAGTTGGGACCTCAGTGGAGGAAAAAAAAATAGTCACAGAAATGTCTGGGAAGGAAGTTCCAGGCAGGACTAGTAAGTGCATAGGCTCTGAGATAGAAAAGGAAATCCATTAATTCTGGAGCTGTATACCGAAAATTTGGACAGCAATGAAGTTGAAGAAGAAAGCAGACAGGTCATATAAAGCCTTGTAAATCACTGTACGGAGTTGGGGCTGTAAGTATATTGGGAAACTATTAGAGGTTTTCAAGGAAGTAAATAATAGATTTTGATTTCACTGTTGGAAGATGATGCTGATGAGATTTCACTTATTTGTTGCCCCTCACATTCAGTAGCTTGCCCAGACCTGTCAATTTTTTCTCTATCATAATCCCTTTTATCCATCTGCTCCTCTCCATTCCCACTGCCACTATTTTAATTCAGGCTTTTATTTTTATTTACTTGAGGTATTACTATAAAGTACTAACTTGCCTCCTTGCCTCCAGTCTTTTGGTTTTCTGATCAGTTCTGATTTCTCCTAGCAGATTCTCCTGACTTAAAAACTCATTAACCTCCTAATGCTCTCAAAAATTAGACGAAGCATTCCTATGTAGAGGGATTCCAGAAAGAAGTCCTGTATTTGTACTTCACATATCTAGAGGTCTGGCAAGATGGGCTTAGTGTTGTTAGATTTATCTGAGGAACTGAGTTCCTCAAAGAAAGAGATTCACTTTAAAAAATAATTTCTTGTTGATTTGAGTTCCTTCTAGATTCTTGATATCAGTCTTCTGTCTTATGTATAGTTTGTGAATATTTTCTTCCATTCTATAAGTTGTTTATTGGGTACAATGTACACTATTTGGGTGATGGGTGCACCAAAACCCCAGATATTATTAGTATACAATTTATCCATGTAACCAAGTCAGTTGTACCCCTGTCTATTGAAATTAAAAATAAAATAAAACAGAATATCATCCTACTAGCTTGCTCCAAAAATATGGGGTGAATACTGGACATGAATGCTGATTTTGAGTTTAATGTATACATGCTACTCAGGTTTCTTTTTAGCCTAGCTTCATGAACTAAAGCAACTTTTTTTTTTGGAAAATTGTCATAAGTTGAGATTCTTTAAAAGAAAATGAAAAAACATGCAACAATACTTTGTGTCCCCACAAAAGATATATCATGACCTACTCTCTTATTTAGAAAATCTATGGCTCTCAAAGGCAAATCTTGGTAACAAAAGTGAGGTTATTAAGCACTCTAGACAGATTAAACAATGAGTTTCTTCTACCATCTGATGGAGAAAACTATCAGCATCAATTTAGAATTTATTGGAAAAATCTCAATAGTTTCAGCTTTAACTTTACGAGCTACAAGCTTTCTTCAAAACTAAACTAATCTTGTACAAATCAGTGACTTATTCAGGGCACAGTTTGGCTATTAGTGGAAGTTAACACAGACAGGCCTGCAGATAAGTGGATGATAGTGTAGAACACATCGTGCTGTGGGTTTATATTACAGCAATTAATCCAGCATATGGGAGGAACACAAACTTGTACCTTAACAGCATCCCTCACTCAAAATCATTTCTCATTTGGCTCATTTGGGAAGCCTTGTCACTGCCTGAAAATAAAGGATTACAGATGAAAGTTACCACATCCTGTGGAGAAGGGGCAATTATCCTTTATTTGGTTTCCAACTTCCCTTGTAAATGTGCCAACAGATAAAGTGCTGATGTGAGTTCAGGGCTGTTAGAATTAATTCTTTTCTCAACACATAAGTCAAGCATGTCCTGAGACTTTATTTCCTAGAGATAGCTGTGTACCTAGCAAGTGTTACCTTTCAGTATTTATGTCTCCACGACAAGAAGTTACCATTTTTAAATAAAATGTTCAAGTTGGTGGACTGATGGCTTTTGTGATCACACCAGACTGATTACTCGTTTTCAGTGTTAAAGCCTTGTAGTTTTAATGTATTCCCTTGGGATGTTGGATTCTAAGTATGGCAAGATGGGGTATCTTCTCCCTCAATCTCTGTCTTTCAAGGACCCTGTGCTTACTCCTGGTTGTCCCCACGGGCATGCTGAAGCATGATTGCAACAGGCTTGCTGTTGTGCAGGAAGTCCATTCAGCCACGCAGAGATGACTGGAAAAATGACAGTTTTGTGCAGGGGAGTCCAGGGTAAACAGCATGGAATTTTGAATCAGAAATGAAGTCATGACTCTGCAAGTTACTAACCAGTTTTATATATCATTGAGATTACTTCTTTGTTTTTTTAATTGTAGTAAAGAACACATAACAAAATTTGCCCTCTTAACATTTTCTCAGTGTACCATTTAGTATTGTTAAATATATTCACATTTTTGTGCAATGGATATCCAGAACTCTTTCATCTTGCAAAACTGAAACTCTATATCCATGAAATAACTCCTCTTTCCTCCTTCTCCCATCCTTTAGTAACCACCATTCTATTTTGTTTTTATGAGTTTGACCACTTTAGGTACCCTATATAAAAAGAATCACAGAGCATTCATCTTTTTGGGACTTGCTTGTTTCACTCAGCCTAATGTCCTGAAGATTCATCCATGTTGCAGCACATGGCAAGATTTATTTTCTGTTTTAAGGCTGAATAATATTTCATTGTATATACACATATATATATATGCTACATTTTGTTTATTCATCTATTGAGATTACATTTTCTTATCTTCAAAATGAGAAATAATAAATCATTTTTTACTTCAAAGAATCATTGTTAACATCTAGTGTAAACTACCTGTTTGTCACTATTGTATTGGAAAGTTATGCTTTAGATGTATCGACCAATGACTCATTAAATCTGAGTTCTAACGTTGGCTCTGCTATTCATTTTCTGACTATATAGAAACAGTCTACTTGCTCTGGGGCCACAGTGTACTATCTGTAAAATCATATTGTCTTAACTACTGAAGAGGACTGTTGAGAGATGAAAGATGCAGATTCATTCCTCAGAGTAATTTATTCCTCAGTAATTCCTGGAGCCCAGGTGCTCAGTCCTTAGCATCTCTGAGATCACTCAGGAGACAAAGCTGTACTCTTACAGAGCCTTGGTCTCCTAATCTATAGTATTGATTGAAGCTAAACAAGCTTCCCCAAATTACTGAACTTTAAAACTACCAATTTAAAAAAAGCCTCTAGTGATAAACATATACATTGTGCGTCCTCTTCAACATTATTTTGGTATTTATAAATACTATGTGTCTAAAAACAAAATACTGTATAATTTTAGAGCCCACTTTTTCAAAACTGTAGATTCCAACCATTCCATCCTTCTCTCTGTCAAAGTCTAATGATGACACAGATGCTGCCCACTTATGAAGTGGGCTCTCAAAATATCCTTCAGAATTGCACTGGATAAGCACTAAGGCCCATTTAAAAATTCTATGATTTATACTTTTGAATTTTTGGTAATTTTCCATTGCATCGGTTCCTCTGGTGTTTTCAGGACTTGTGTCAAATAGGAGGCTGCCCTTGCCACCAAGGACTTCTAACAGTGTAACTATCAAGATGATGATGAACTCATCAACAGATGGAGAGAGAGCTTTCTGATTACTATTAGATTTTTATTAGATTGACTTTCAACATTTCAGGTTAAATTCAATTAGAAAAAGTTGAATTTCTCTAAGGCAATGTTTAAGATGTAACTATCTCAGAATAACTTTCTAATTTACATATTTATAGCACTTCAATTTAATAGTACTGACACTTTTTAAATAAAAATCTAAGCACTTAACAGTATATGAAGTATGAGTTATGTCTTATTGTGAATATCTAAATGCATTTTCAGCAAGAATCCTAAAAATGATGGTTTACATAACTTCTTTATATATGTAAAAATCCAAAACCATGGGTTTATTCTATTGATAAAAAATTATTTACATTCTTTCATGTTATTAATTGAATATGCAACTTTGAAAAAAATGGGCTACTGAGAAAGTATGCTGACAAAACAGAACAAAAGCTAGAACAAAAAACTTTAAGTGATATTTTGGACAAGGTATTTTATTTTATCTATAGATAATCTCCATTCTTGGTATAGTGGCTAATATTACAAGTGATGAGAAGGTTAAATAAAAACAATTGAAATCGAGTAAAATTTTGATGTACATATAAATTCTTATTTTGAACATAAAGGTATATTCAATTTTTATTAATAGAAAATTAGTTTTTGTTCTTTTAA
The DNA here is from genome assembly GCA_963574635.1 of Cheracebus regulus. Lineage (NCBI taxonomy): Eukaryota > Metazoa > Chordata > Mammalia > Primates > Pitheciidae > Cheracebus > Cheracebus regulus. The sequence continues at coordinate 4,960 of CAUYQU010051468.1, read as the reverse complement.
AGTAAATATCTAAATAATGTCAGTTTGAAGGAGTGCCAAATTATTGTTGGCTCTGAAGGTTAATATATTTCAGTCTGATTACAGGGACAACTTATGGAATTCCTATGACTTTGTCTGTACCTGAGATACCTGCTTATTAGTCAGTCACAAAGAAGTACAGATGAGGAAGTGATTAATCTGACCTGGGAGTGAAATCGGTAATTCAGGAAACCTCCACAAAAGGCATAACGGTTAAACTTAGTTTTGAATCATGGTAGAGTGTTCATCAGGCAAAGGGAGGAAGTCTATCATAGAGGATGCAATGTTAGCCCAAGGCACAGCAGTGTGGTTTGTTTGGAAAACTGACAGTGTTTCAGTGTGGACATAAAGATGAGGTAGATTAGAGATCAAGAGAGAAGATTCTCAATGCTTGGTGAATCAGAGGTGGAAGGAGAAAATGAGATCAAAAATAATCCTAAGATTTTCAAGTCATATTTATTTGCTCTTGGAGCATTTCTGATTGCTATATACATGGGTACTACAACATTTTTTATAACAATCTTGTAAAAAGCACCTACCAACGGGAATCCTCTTTGTTACCAAACATTAGAGAGAAAAACTAGAGTATTTATAAGAATGATAATTATATTTCATAATATGATTATGTTAAAAATATGTTAAAATATTTTTAATAATTATGTTATTTAATAATTACATTAAAAAATTTTCTAAGAGAAAAGCAAAAAATAAATTTTAAAATAAAGATTAAGCTTCATTTAACTTTGACATTTCTGCAATGTTAGAAAGAGATACTGTTTAAAAATATGGCTATTAACAAATCCTGCTCTAATCTAGGAAATGTAAAATCAATCACCAAACCTTTTAGTGCTTTACTCAATTTTGTGTGTGTGTGTGTGTGTGTGTGTGTGTGTGTGTGTGTGTGTGTGTATAGGAGAGAGAGAGAGAAATAAAAGAGATACATTTTAGAAATATTCTTTTAAGAAAGACATAGGCAGATATAACATGCATAATCTGCACAAGGTTATAAACTTCATTGTGTATAAAATGTATAGTTATTTGGTTAGGCTATAAATAGCAGAAGTATATAAACAACTGAATTTATTTAGAAAAAATTATATATATATTGTCTCCTACTGCTTCTGCTAATCACCACGATGCAAGATTTCTCTGGACTAAAGTTATTCTATTACAGAGAGGAGGATATTCCCAAATGTACACACATCTACATACCACACCTTTTCAAGAAGGTCCCAAATATATGCCAATAGTATTCTCAAATATTTACTTTAATCATGTGCAAACCACTTTTTTAGCAACTATTGAACATCTATCTCTCTTCTTTGGACTTAAATAAGATTTCATGGGTGCTGGCTCTCAAGCTTTCAGCCTACTCAACACAGGACTTGCACGTTTTGCTAATCCTTTTCTTGTCTTTGAATTGAAGCTTAGCATTCACAAACAGTTGTTTAATCTTAGACTCTACAACAATCCTATGAGGTAGGTAGGATGGATATTACCACCATTTTATAGACCAGAATCCTGAAACCTGAGAAGCTGCATTTACTCAGCAAGTAAGTTACGGAGCTAGCACTGAAGTCCAAGTTATCTGAGCCTAGAATCAGTGTGTTATGCTCAGCTGTCTCCATAAAGATGGAGATGTGATGCATGTCAACTGCTACCTCTATTGCTTAACAACTGTGATCAATTATAAAACAACATCCCACCCTTAACTGAGAGTGGATTCCCCTCGCTGCATGTAAGCATCTCATCAAAGCCATGATTCCTCTATCCAGAAAAATGAACATCAGTAGGCAACCCCATACACGCACACACTTAACGTGCTTTTGCAAGTTGTTACAAGGGTTTTAAAAATATCCTGAACCTCGAGTCCCTATTCAAATGGACATCTGTCCTGTAGATGCTGATTCTGTCCTGTAGGGCCAGTTTTATAAAAGAGGTTTTACTATGTGTATTTTAATGCTAATGCTATATATTCTTTTGATTTCAGAATTCTTTACCCAAGGCACATTTCCTTTTAAAAGATTTATTGAAAATGCACAAAAGTGATTGGGTCTATGTGGTAAAGGAAAGTTTGATTGAAACACTCAAGAATTCTATTTTCCTAGAAGCCATCTTAACAAATTATGGTTTCCTATCATGTTTACAGTAATGAATTGAACTACTAAAAATACCTAGGTATTTGACTTAATTTTGTGTGTGTGTATATATATAAACATATATATTTAATTACTTTAAATTACTCAGAGTCAACTTTAGTAAACATTTCTTGAACAAATACTTCATGAAGTTTTTTTAAATAACTTAAAAATATGCCTACATAACACAAAGTAACTTATCCTTTTGGTCAATTGAGTGGTTAATTGACTAGTGTCTGTTCAATATCAATAATCTTTGTGAACATTGCCAAGGACAGTAGTGGAGTTAGAGGTTCCAACTCAGTGGTTCTCAATCATGGCTGCATTTCTGAATCACCTGGGGACTTTAAAAAATGACCCAGCAATCCCATTACTGGGTATATACCCAAAGGATTATAAATTGTTCTATTATAAAGACACATGCACACGTATGTTCATTGTGTCACTGTTCATAATAGCAAAGACCTGAAACCAACCCAAATGCCCATTGATGATAGACTGGACAAGGAATATGTAGCACATATATATCATGGGATACTATGCAGCCATAAAAACGATGAGTTCATGTCCTTTGTAGGGACATGGATGAATCTGGAAACCAACATTATCAGCAAACTGACACAAGAACAGAAAATCAAATACCTCATGTTCTCACTCATAGGTGGGTGTTGAACAATGAGAACACGTGGACACAGGGAGGGGAGCATCACACACTGGGGTCTGTTGCAGGGGCTAGGAGAGGGACAGTGGGGGATGGGGAGGTTGGGAAGGGTAACATGGGGAGAAATGCCAGATATAGGTGACAGGGGGATGGAGGCAGCAAACCACCTTGCCATATATGTACCTATGCAACAACTCTGCATAATCTGCACATGTACCCCAGAATCTAAAATACAATTAAACAAATTTAAAAAAAAAAAGCAAAAACAATGAAACTCTTTATGATTTGGCCCCAGTTCCAGGAATTTTTATTTAACTGGTGTGAAGTGTGGCATGAGTAATGAGATTTTTTTTTAAAACTTCTCAAGTGATTCTAATTTGCATCTAAGTTTAATAACCACTGTTCTATCACATTTGTTTTTTCCCAAATGGGACAATTCTTAAAAAGCACGACAGAGGATATGCCATTATAACGTATGAAGCTGGGATAAGTTTCGATTATTTTTTTAGGAGAGAAGCAGTGTTTAACAATATGATAGCTGCCTAAAGTAGTAAGTTCAGCCCATCCTAAAAAAAAAAGGAATCTTTTTTCTTCTTTCTTATCACACAGAACAGATAACATCTGAATTGATAAACATGCAGATATATATTGATTACATGGTCTATGTAATTAGCCTTTCCACTCTGCCTGATGAATCATTAGAATTGTTTTTAATCAGAATCATGGAACATCTGAACTGTAAGACTCATCAGAGCTATGTGACGCAGCTCCTCATTCTGAGCACATAATAAAATGTCTCATATACCAGGATACATTTTTGAATCACAGTTTAGTGAACCCCATCTAACACTTTTAAAAAACACCAAACAACCAAACCCTTAAGGCTGAATTCTTGTCATTAGAGACTTTCAGTTATTTGCACCATATCTAGAGTGGTTTTAGGAGTTAAAATAGTGGTGGAGAGGAAGAGAAGAAAAGAATCAGAAGTCTAGAGAACCCCAAGGAATAGGGGGTCAGCTTTTTTTTTTTAAACTCATATTTAATGATGTCTTTCCTTGAAAGGTATCCCTCCCATTCCCCCATTCCGGAAAATGGAAAAATAAGGAATTGGAGATACATGTAGTACCTAAGGATAGAGAAGAGTAGAGAGGATGGAGAGGAAAAGGACAATTTTAGGGCTGACTCCTGCTGGATGGCCTTGTGTGTACTTTGTCCACTCCTGCTGTTAGTCTACACAAAAGACTAGCAGAACTGCACCTGGAAGGACTGGGAGCAAAGGGTCACCTATGGAGAAGCTTCTGCTTTGAAATGCAGATTAGATCTGAGGCAAAGTGAATGGGAAAAAACACAAATACATCTTGACATGTATCATAACCCCCCATTCTTTTCTCCTTTCATCCCCATTCTTACTTCATAATGTTAGTTTAACAATAAAACCTTTTTCCTAAAATTGGTTGTTCTATTTTAAGGATAAATGGCAACAGATATCCTCCCCTTCCCATGGTGGGATCCGGGTTTACAAAATTAAAAGAAATGATTAAAAGAGAAGTAAAATATCAAAGACTAAAGTCATCAGTGTGAAAATTATGAAAATGTGTGAACGTTCTACCCTAAACATTAATAGCTATGTCTTAATAGTAAGAGCAAACACCTATCAAGTACTTGATGTACTAGGCATACTTTTAATTTACATGAATTAATTTATATAAATTTCACTACAACTCAAGAGGCAGGGCCTATTGTTGTCTCCATTTTACACATGTGGAAATTGAAGCCCAAAGAGGGAAGTAAACCTGCGCAAGGTTGAGGCCGGGTTACGTTCTCAGACATTTAATTTCCACAGTCCACATTATTAATCACAATATCACCTATATATAAAAACAATTTGATCCAATTGGTGGTGGGGAGAGGAAGTAGGAATTTGCATTTCTGGGAAGAGTGACCAAGTATTCCTGGCAGTTAGGTGGAGGAATCTCTGGAAAATTCCATTCCCCAATTAGAAGCATGCAAAAAACTGGACTTGCCAGGGAAAATGTAAAAAAAAAAAAAAAAAAAAAAAAAAAAAAAAAAAAAAAAAAAAAAACTTATATAAGAATAACTGAACGCAGAGGGTGGGAAACAAAAAATATGCAATAGAAAAAAT
>CAUYQU010051467.1:0-68777 GCA_963574635.1 Cheracebus regulus | reverse complement strand
AAACATACTACAAGGCATCTCTAATTAAAACTGTAGTACTGGCTCATGATGACACAGAAAGACCGTTGCAACAGAATAAAATTCTTAAAATATGTAGGAATTTCATATATGTTAAAGGTAGACTCTGTAGACCTGGATTTTAAAAGGGACTCTAAAAATAAATTATGTTGGCTGAGTGCAGTGGCTAACCCTGTATGTAATCCCAGCACTTTGGGAGGCTGAGGTGATGGGAAGATTTCTTGAGGCCAGAAGTTTGAGATCTGGCTCAGCAACATAGTGAAACCCCATGTCTACAAGAAATAAAAAAAGTTAGCTGGATGTGGTGGCATGTGCTCATAGTCACAGCTTCTTAGGAGGGTAAGGTGGGAGGACTGCTTGAATCTGGGAGTTCGAGGCTGCAGTGAGCTGTGGTCATGTCACTGTACCCTGGCCTGCATGACATTACCAGATCTTCTTTCAAAAAAAAAAAAAAGTTGTTGGGAAACATCTGTTAGCTTTGTTAGCTCATATATATATCAGAACGATTTCCAAATGGATGAGAGAGCTAAATGTTGAAAAACCTGGAGAAAGCTTCCTATGTGATTCAAAATCAGGAAGCAATACAAGAATATTAAATTTATGAGTGACTTTAAAGAGTTTTACATGGCTATAAAAGACATCAAAAGACAAAAGAAAATCAAAAGGCAAATAAAACAGGAGAAAATATTTGCCCCTTATATCTTAGACAAGGCATTAATCTTTTTATTATACCATGAGCTTTTAAAAAAAGGCAGACCGGGCCAGGTGTGGTGGCTCATAACTGTAATCCCAGCACTTTGGGAGGCCGAGGCAGGCAGATCACTTGAGGTCAGGAGTTCAAGATCAGCCTGACCAATATGGCGAAACCTCCGTCCCTACTAAAAAATACAAAAGAATTAGCTGAGCATGGTGGCGCATACCTGTAGTCCCAGCTACTTGGGAGGCTGAGGCATGAGAATCACTTGAACCCAGGTGGCAGAGGTTGCAGTGAGCTGAGATTTTGCCACTGCACTCCAGCCTGGACAACAGAGTGAGACTCCCATCTCAAAAAAAAAAAAAAAAAAAAAAAAAAGGCAGATCCTGCCATATCCACCATGGCTCATGCCTGTAATCCAAGCACTTTGAGAGGCTGAGGCAGGTGGATCATCTGAGGTCAGGAGTTTGAGACCAGCTTGACCAACAACATGGTGAAACCCCCATCTTTACTAAAAATACAAAATTAGCTATGCATGGTGACACACGCCTGTAATCCCAGCTACTTAGCACACTGAGGCAGGAGAATCTCTTCGTTTGACTCCAAGAGACTGAGGTTGCAGTGAGCCAAGATTGTGCCATTGCACTTCAGCCTGGGCAACAAGAGTGAAACTCCGTCTTAAAAAAAAAAAAAAAAAAAAAAAAAAAGTCTAGACCAAAAGCCTAGTAGAAAAAGTTGGCAAAACGTGAATAAGAATTTCTCAGAAATGGCTCTACAAAGAAATTTAAACATGATAAGATGCTTAACTTTACTTATAATAAGAGAGATGCAAATGAAAACTACATTGATAAACATTCTCACCTTTCAGAACATAATAGCAAAAACTCAAAAGCTGGATGACGTGCTCAGTTGGGCAAGGCTGTGAGTGAACATGTACTCATACCTTGCAGGTGGGAGTCCAGAATGGTCTAGCCTGTAGGGAAGGGCTTTTGGCAGTTTTTACCAAAATCACATATGCATTTATCCATGAACCAGCAGGCCCAGTTGTATGAATTTGCTATAAAGATAACAGCTTCACTAATGCAAAACAGCATTCGCACAGGCTTATGGATTTCAGCATATGTAGCAAACAACTCTGCCCAACACTTGTTGAAAAAAGCATGGTATATCCCCATACAATGGGATATTGTTGTGTGGCTCTGAAAAATGCTATGGTGGATTGACATGCATTAATGTGATTTCCAAGTGGTGCTGGATTTGCTGTGGAGGCTGGCCAACATAGTGAAACCCTGTCTCTAGTAAAAATACAAAAATTTGTCAGGCGTGGTGGCGCGTGCCTGTAGTCCCAGCTACTGAGGGAGGCAGAGGCAGGAGAGTCACTTGAACCTGAAAGGCCGAGGTTGCAGTGAACTGAGATTGCACCATTGCACTCCAGCCTGGGCGACAGAGCAAGATTCCATCTCAAAAAAAAAAAAAGAAAAACAAAACAAAAAACTGATTTAAGCAAGGATTGTGCGAAATGTCTTTGGGGAATACTCAGTGTCTCAAAATCCCACAAACTAAACCAACTAGAAATGATGAATGAGGGGTAAAACCCCCACAGATTAGTTTCTAATTACAGAGAGAACAATGTTGCCTTTACAAATGGAGAGATCAGGTGATTCGCATGTGCACTAGGCAGTGAAATTTAGCACCATCATTTCTAGTAAAATTTGACCCCTGTTCCTCCCAATATGATGTATAGCAAGACGCACACAGATCATCTATGTGGTTTCCTGTCAAAAAACGGGGAAACCATCAGACAAATCCAGTATTTGGCACAAGCCTTTTAGACTCTGTAAATGTCAACGTCATAAACAGTAACAACAACAACAAAATGCCGAGATGGTAAGCATTCTAGGATTAAAAGAGACAATGTGAAAACCCCGAATGCATTTTGAAAGTTTTGGTCTTGGATCAAAGAGAAAAGACCATTGTCTGGACATTTGGGGAAATTTGAAGTCGACTTTTATTTTTTGTTTTTTTTGGTGACAGGGTCTCACTGTGTCACCCAGCCTATGTTTTAGCTGCTGTTGTGTCTCCATAGGGTTTAGGAGCAGGATTTAGGAGCAGGTTTAGGGGGAGGCAGGACAGATGAAGAGAAGTAGGGACCGGGCGTGCTGGGTCATGCATGTAATCCCAGCACTTTCAGAGGCCAAGACAATGGATCACTTGAGCCCAGGAGTTTGGGACCAGCCTGGTCAGCATGGGGAAACCTCACCTCTGCCAAAAATACAAAAAGAAAAATTAGCCAGGCGTGATGGTGCTTGTAATCCCAGCTACTCGAGAGGCTCAGGCAGGAGAACCGCTTGAGCCTGGGAAGCAGAGGTTGCAGTGAGCTGAGTGTCCCTGCACTCCAGTCTGGGTGATGGGAGTTAGACCCTGTCTCAAAAAAAAAAAAAAGAGAGAAGTGGGAAAGTTCTGACTTGATCACTGCTCTCATAGATGTCTTTGTGCTCTCTCCTACTCAGGTGTTTTGAGTTGACTCTATTTCCATGGAGTGCTTTCATGGCTTCCTTGGAGATATTTTCTATGACTGTCTCCCTGGCAAGCCCCTTGCACTGAGCAAGCTGTACTTTGAAAAGCCGAGAAGTATACTTCTCTTTTTTTTATTCCTTTTTTGAGCCCATCTTCCGACAGTAGAGAAGTATACTTTTTTTTTTTTTTAGGTGGAGTCTCGCTATCTTGTCCAGGCTGGAGTGCAGCGGCAAAATCTCGGCTCACTGCAACCTCTGCCTCCCAGGTTCAAGCGATTCTCCTGTCTGACCCTCCCAAGTAGCTGGAATTATAGATGTGCACCACCATGCTTGGCTAATTTTTGTATTTTTAGTAGAGATCAGGTTTCACCATATTGGCCAGGCTGGTCTTGAACTCCTGACCTCAGGTGATTCGCCTGCCTCAGCCTCCCAAAGTGCTGGGACTACAGGTGTGAGCCACCGTGCCTGGCCAAGAAGTATACTAATAGCTGCTTAGTCCCTCCTCTGTGCCCTGTCCCTCTGGCTTCTCTTTTGAAGTCTGTCACCTGCTCTCCGCTCTACGTGACCAATGGGTCGGGATCTAAGATCTCCCTAGCCCCCATTCTGCTGTCAGGGGAACACTCCTGAGTTCTTCATTTGGAGGAGATAGGCCGATTCCTACCCAGCGGCAGTGCTCACTTGCTGATCGGTTTGCTTCTGAATTTCCTGGGTGACAGTCATAAGTCAATCTGTAATCCTCTGAGGGAAGGGGATACAGAGCATCTTCTTTGAGAGGCTGGGTTGGCACATTTCTTGTGGAGCTTGAGAAGAGGCAGACAACTCCCTGTGGCCTCTCTCCATTTGAAGGAGCGGAGAGAACTTAAAGTACCTTGCTAGCATTCTCCAAAGAAGTCTTCAGAAATCCTCTCTCATCACCTCCATTCCTCTTTCATCTTTCCATCTCCTTCACCTGGGGAGCCTTTTCTTTTTGAGATGGCGTCCCACTCTGTCACCAGGCTAGAGTGCAGTGGCACGATCTCAGCTCACTGCAACCTCTGCCTCCGTGGTTTAAGCACTTTTCTGCCTCAGCCTCCTGAGTAGCTAGGATTATAGGCTTCGCCACCACGCCTGGCTAATTTTTGTATATTTAGTAGAGACGGGCTTTCACCATCTTGGCCAGGCTGGTCTTGAACTGTTGACCTCGTGATCCAGCCCACCTTGGCCTCCTAAAGTGCTGAGATTACAGGCATGAGCCACTCCGCCTGGTGAGGGGGGCCATTTTTAATGTTGTAAAACTGTTTCTCAGATATTTCTTTGAAAAATTTTAACTTGATCTGATCCTCTCTTTGTAGTTTCCTTTAATTAATTTATTTATTTTTACTTTTAAGTTTTTAGTTTTTTTTAAGATGGAGTCTTGCTCTGTTACCCAGGCTGGAGTGCAGTGGTGCCATCTTGGCTCACTGTAACCTCCTCCTCCTGGGTTCAAGTGATTCTCCTGCCTTAGCCTCCCAAGTAGCTGGGATTACAGATGTGTGCCACCACACCCGGCTATTTTTTGTATTTTTTAGTACATACGTGGTTTTGCCATGTTGACCAGGCGGATCTCAAACTCCTGGCTTCAAGTGATCCACCTGCCTTGGCCTTCCAAAGTGCTGGGATTACAGGCGTGAGCCACTGTACCCAGCCTCCTTTAATTTAAAACCCTGTTTACATGTGTTTAAAAATCTCACAGACTGCAGTCCTCTGTCCCCGTTTTTCCTGGATCCGCTTTTCGTAGTAACCAGTTTTCAGTTTGACAGTATTCTTCCAGGTATTTTATTCCCTTTTATAAACACATTTATGTTTTGGTATAATTTTGTTTTCTGGTTACACAAATGGGAACACTTTGTACTCCTAGTCTACAGACTGCTCTTCTTTCCCTTTAACATGACAGCTTTCCGGTTCTGTCATATCAGGTGAATTCACGGTAAAGTTCATTTTAAGGTAGTCCGTAATGATGTCCCACAATTCATTCAGCTCTTGTTCATTAATAGCGAGGTGTTTTCTCATTATTGTAATGGACACACTCTTGCTTATATTTTTTTGTGGCTGATATAAACTTATCTGAGGAATAAATTCCTGAAACTGAAATTCCGGAGTCAAAGGGAATTTGTAGTTTTGATATTTCCAAATTGCCTTGTAAAAGTTGAAGGAAGTTTCCCTTCTGCTTACATTGTGGAAGAGAGATGAGAGTACCCATTTCTCTTCACCCTAGGTGTTAGCAGTCTTTCAAATCTTGCCAATCTGAAAAATAGTAACTTTGTTTTAATTTGCATTTGTAAGATTTTGAGATTGGATGCATTTTGTGTTTATTGTCCATTTGCCTTCCCCTCCACCTCCCCTTTTTTTTCTGTGAAGCATTCTTTCTTTCTTTTTTTTGAGACAGAGTCTTGCTTGCTCTGTCGCCCAGGCTGGAGTATGGTGGTGTGATCTCGGCTCACTGCAGCCTCCGCCTTCCAGGTTCAAGTGATTCTCCTGCCTCCTCCTACCGAGTAGCTGGGATTACAGGCTTGCGCCACCACACCCAACTCATTTATACTTTTAGTAGAGTCAGGGTTTCACCGTGTTGGCCAGGTTGGTCTTCAACTCCTGGCCTCAAGCAATCCACTCGCCTCGGCCTCCCAAAGTGTTGGGATTACAGGCGTGAGCCACCTCGCCCTGCCTGAATCATTTCTTTCTCACTGCCTGCCTGGAATTAGACAGACTGCAAGTTCTGAGAGCACAGTCTCTAAGACTGCTTCCACTTTTGACACCAGCTACAGATTTGTTGGGGTCCTTAGACCATCCTCAGGTTGATAATTTGCTAGAAAAATGCACAGAGCTCCCTGAAAGCTTTTATACTCAAGGTTATAGTTTATTGTGAGGAAAGGGTACAGGAAATCAGCTATGGGAAGACTTGCACAGGGCAGTCTGGGAAGGCTCCATTGTTTTTAAATCCAAGGCTCCCATTGTCCTCAGGTCAGTGTAGTTTTGATATTTCCGTTTTTATTTTCTGGAGGTTTAGCGTCAGTCTATAATGCTGTCGTGCTGCTTTGACAAGTCACACACTTTGGTGTCACATTGGCAGTGGCAACTTACAATGAGTCTAAAGGTCTGAGCACTAGACTGGCCTCCGGGGAACAGACATTTGTTCTGTCTCCCCCTCCATCCCCAAGGTTTCTTTGGAATTCCATGATGGCGCCGTACAGAGAGCAGCAGGTGACTGGCCTCCGGGGAACAGACATTTGTTCTGTCTCCCCCTCCATCCCCGAGGTTTCTTTGGAATTCCATGATGGCGCTGTACAGAGAGCAGCCGGTGCTGGGGACTGGTTTATTTGAGTGCACGCCAACTGTACATGGAATCATAAAAACACATTTACAGACGTTCCACAGTGCTCCTGTGGTCAGAAGCAAAGACCCTTATCAAAAATGGATTATATCTAGGGCTGTGCAAAATTAAAAAGGATCAGATCCTTTTGAAAGAGACCGTAGTCCATGAAACAAAACTTAACCTGGGCCACTGGTAAGCCCCAGGTGTGCCAAGATTGCCTTACAGAAATGGAAAAAGTGTAACTCAGAGTGAGGACATTCAGATTCACTAGAGCCAGAGGTCAGGAGGGCCCCTTGCCGTGGCCAGGCTCCCAGACCCTCAAGGGGAAGGTGACTGTACTTACTGGAGTCACTCGCTGGAGGCTGGCCCCTTTGGTCCTGCTGGAACCACAGCTTGTGGGCGCCAGCCAGGCAGTTCTGCAGGAATAGTTTCAGTTCTCAATTTGAGATGGCCAAAGAGGAGACAGGATTCTTCAGGGGAAGAGGAAGACATGGGAGAGAATAAACCACAAACGAATCACACAGCAGAGACTGAGGAGTGTACAGGGTCCGGCACCCAGGGCAGCAGGCTGACATCATCTGACAGTCAGAAGCAAAGAGATAGAGAGATGAAGTGCAGCCGCTGATCTGCCTCTTGTCCCTGGAGGAGGAGGGTGTGGGCCCATCCCACGAGGGCTGCGGGACCTAGTAGGGCAGGCCAGCAGCTCGTCACAGGCATGAGCCACGGCGACTGGCTCAGAGTTTTTATTGAGACTTCGTTAGCTAGGCATGACTGATTAATTGATTGCCTCTGTGGTAAGATTCAGTCTTGACCACCCCCTTTCCTCCTGAATTTTGGGCTGATACCACATGGCCTTAGGGTCTGCCATGAGACACCTCATTAGCATAAACTATCAGATGTAGTCTGAGGGGCTCATGATGAATAACAAAGATACTCCTGGCCAGGTGCAGTGGCTCAGGCCTGTCATCCCAGCATTTTGGGAGGATGAGTCAGGTGTGGTCGTGCATGCCTGTAATCCCAGCTGCTTGGGGAGCTGAGGCAGGAGAATCTTTTGAACCCAGGAGGCGGAGGTTGCAGTGAGCCAAGATTATACCACTGCACTCCAGCCTGGACAAGCAGAGTGGAACTCTGTCTCAAAATGAAAAAAAAAAAAAAAAAAAAGGAAACTCCTATCGTTTGACAATGTTCAAGGATTTAGAGGTTAATTTTCCAGGAGCTGGGGTCAAAGGCTAGACATCCCATTCTTTATTATACACTGTGTTTCATCTATTTTTATGTTGGGTTATTTGGTTTCTTTTGTAAAGCTTATCATAAAAAAATATTCCAGGTTGGATGCGGTGGCTCGTGCCTGTGATCCCACCACTTTGGGAGTGTGAGGTGGGAGAATTGCTTGCGCCTGGGAATTTGAGACTAGTCTGGGCAACATAGCAACACTCTTTGTCTCTATTAATAAAAAAAAATTTTAAAAATACTGTGATGATGTAATACTCTAAATGTAACATTATAATTATTTTCTAAGTTTAAAATTAGAATCTTTCTCTTGTTGTAGCATTTTGTTACTTCCTAATATAGGTCAAGTGTTCTTAATCCAAAAGTCTGAAATCCAGAATGCTTCAAAATAGGAAACTTTTTGAGTCCTGGTATGACATTCAAAGGAAATGCTTGGGCTTGGTGCGGTGGCTCATGCCTGTAATCCCAGCACTTTGGGAAGTCGAGGCAGGTGGATCACTTGAGCTCAGGGGTTCAAGACCAGCCTGGGCAACATGGTGAAACCCTGTCTCTACAAAAAATACAAAAATTAGCTGGGCGTGATGGTGTGTGCCTGTGGTCCCAGCTACTGGGAGGCTGAGATGGGAGGATCGCTTGAGCCCAGGAGGTGGAGGTTGTAATGAGCCAAGATCACGCCCCTGTACTCCAGCCTGGGGGATAGAGGGAGACCCTATCTCAAAAAAAAAAAAAAAAATCAAAAAAGCTTCGTTTATAGTGGGTGAAGTGTTTGAGATTATTGTGTGTGCAAATTTTTCTTTGCTTATTCATCTTACGGCCATTAGATGGCACTGGAGAAAACACTAATGAAGATTTTGGACATCCACGTACATTACTTTTTGAAATGAAATGGTTTTGGGCTTTATGAGCTGTAAGCAGGTGGCTTATGATATTTCAGCTTTCTCATAAAAATCTCTTATAAAATCATCAGATCTGTGGGAAAAGTACCTATTTTTTTTACAACTTGATTATGACATGAAAATAAGGTACAGTTTTTGTTTTTCTTGACTGTTAGGTTACAGCAGAGTGTTCAAAGAGATCTTTTGTTTGCGATTTAGAAGGGATATGGGATGCTGCACTTGGCAATGGAGATTTTTACTGCTTGGCCTTTCTTTTTCTGGTATTTTCTTTTTTTCTTACTTATTTATTTTTTTTGAGACAGTCTCTGTCTGTTGCCCAGGCTGGAGTGCATTGGCACAATATCGGGTCACTGCAGCCTCTGCCTCCCTCGTTCACATGGTTCTTCTGCCTCAGTCTCCCAAGTAGCTGGGATTATAGCCACCTGTCACCACGCCCAGCTCATTTTTGTATTTTTAGTACAGACAGGGTCTTGCCTTGTTGGCCAGGCTGGTCTTGAACTCCTGATCTCAAGTGATCCACTTCGGCCTTCAAAAGTGCTGGCATTACAGGTGTGAGCCACTGTGTCCACCTTTTTCTGCCATTTTCTTTGGGGCTGGTTCGCACCTATTCCCCAAGTACTTTGCCCATGATCATCTGTGACACACCACATGAAATTGCCTTAACTGTTACTGTCGAGGGAAGTAGTATGTGTCAGTGCTCAAGAGTTGGGCTGAAGCGGCCGGGTGTGGTGCCTCACGCCTGTAATCCCAGCACTTTGGGAGGCCGAGGTGGGAATATCATGAGGTCAGGATATCAAGACCATCCTGGCCAACATGGTGAAACCCTATCTCTACTAAAAAATACAAAAATTAGCTGGGCGTGGTGGCTTGTGCCTGTAATTTCAGCTACTTGGGAAGCCGAGGTAGGAGAATTACTTGAACTGGGGCCAGGGAGGTGGAGGTTGCAGTGAGCCAAGATTGCACCACTGCACTCCAGCCTGGGCTACAGAGCGAGACTCCATCTCAAAAAAAAAAAAAAATTCACTAAATTTCATGGAGTCATACATCTCAGGTTGTGTAACTGGGCTATTATTTCACCCCTCTGTGCCTCCATTTTCTCATTTGTAATGTGGGAGATAACAGTAGCTGCCTTACAAAGTTGTTATGTTGATTAAAAAACTTAATCCAGCCACATTGTATTTTCTTGTATAGTAGTTAATATATTTTCTTGTATAATAGTTAATATATTCTAATTATATTTCTAATTCTAATTCTAATTATATTTGAATAATATATTAGAATTATTATAATTATAATTCTATTAGAATATAGAATATAATTAGAATTATATTAATTATTATATAATTAGAATAGAATATTAACTTCTATAATTATTTCAATATATTTAGAATTAGCATATACTATTAGCTGTAATAATTATAAATTAGAATATAATATTAACTGTTATATAAGAATATGTCTTTGAATAGGATAGATTTGGTTTTACTAGAAACCACCGTGGTATTCTTCCTCCCTCCCTCTACAGTAATATCTAACACTTCTGGGACTGAAGATAATTTGAAGCACAGGAGTGATTTCTGAGAACCAGAGCACTAAAGTTTGAAACATTGGAATGTTAGGGAGATAGATGCAGATTAGGGGGAATGGGATATTAGGGGTGTCATGTTTGGGGAACCCTAAACAGTTTGGTGTAGCTGGAGTTGAGTGGGGGTAGTGGTGTTTGGAGAGCTGTGACACAGAGAAGGAGGATGGGGTAGGATCCGGAGGCTTCTGCAGTGCTGTGTGGAGGTCTGATCTTTCTCCTAATGGCAGTGGGAGGCAACGTGATTTGATGGGATAGGAATATGGATTGGGGGTGTGGGGAGAGAGGAGAGTTCCAGTGTAGGTTTAAAATACTAGGGGGCTGGGCTTGGTGGCTCACCCTTGTAATCCCTGCACTTCGGGAGGCTGAGGCTGGCAGATCACCTGAGGTCAGGAGTTTGAGAGCAGACTGGTAAACATGGCGAAACTCTATCTCTACTAAAAATACAAAAGTTAGCTGGATTTGGTGGTCTACACCTGTAATCCCAGCTACTTGGGAGGCTGAGGCAAGAGAATCGCTTGAACTTGAGAGACGGAGATTTCAGTGAGCCGAAATCGCACCACGACATTCCAGCCTAGGCAGCAGCCTGAGACAACCCTGTCTCAAGAAATAAAGTCAAAAAGGAGAAATCAAAATACATACTGGATTATCTCACTCAGTCCTCGCAGCGACCCTGAGATAACCATACTAATATCATCTGCAATTTACCATTTCACAGACAAGCAACTGAGGCTTAGGTAAGCAATTTGTCCATCATCAGATGGCTGGTAAGTTGACGGGCTCAGGCCTCCACTCCCATCTGTCTGTGTCACTCCCCTTGGCTGCCTCTCCAGGGAGGAGTGGTTCCCAGAAGAGAATCTCCAGTGTTTAGAGAACCACCAGTCAGGAGGAGCCTGATACTTTTTATTGTTTATTTTTTCTTTCTCTTATGTTGTGATTTGTAAATGTAGAGCCTACTGCTACATTTTTTTTTCTTCCTGCAGTAAATAAATGTTGCTGAATACTCCCCACAGCAATGTTCTGGCTAAGCAGGCAAGCACTAGCGTCAGCATCATTAATTCTGGAAATAAATGGCAAATGCTTGATGGTTACTCACTGGAGAAACATTTCACTTTTCCAGCTATTGAAATTGCAGGAGGATCTCAGTATGTCCAGTTCTGATTATGAAGTTCTATTGGTATTGCAGTAGAAGAACAGGAAGCTAGTTTCATAGTTATTTTTAAGGCTTTGGAGTGTTTACTTCACCTAGAAACAAGAGGTGATGTCTTTCAACCCCAGTATGCTGCCTTTAAACCATCTTGACTCATGATGGTCTCTGTAGCTAGGAGCACTTAGCAATGAGTCCTCACGTTCTCTTGTTCAGGTGGGTTATCCAAAATAGAATCACTGTGTCACAGTAAAGCTCTTCACACGCTTGATCACACTGCTTTTCCACAAGTTCAAAAGGCATTCTTAGAATCTAGTATATACAATTGCTTTGAGTCACAGTGAAGGTTGGTCAACTGAAAACTGCACCATATCCTGGGGAGTACATTGATTAATTTAAAAATAAAAAAAAAAGAAGAAAGAAAAACTGCACCATACCAGTGAGTGACAGATTGGAGATTCGTTTATCAAAGGAATAGAAATCTAAAAGTGAGTTAAATTGCAGCAAAAGTTATTAAATATTAATAATTTATTAAAAATTTTTTTACTGTGACTCCTTTTCAGTGATACAATTAATTTTATTAGTTTAAATTAATATTAAAACTCTACTTCATATATAATTAAACATGCAGAAGAGGTTTTTTTTTTCTTTTGAGCTGGAGTCTTGCTTTGTTGCCCAGGTGTTACCTTGGCTCACTGCATCCTCCACTTCCCAGCTTCAAGTGATTCTCCTGTCTCAGCCTTCTGAGTAGCTGGGATTACAGGCGTGCACCACCATATCTGGCTAATTTTTATATTTTTAGTAGAAATGGTGTTTTACCATGTTGGCTAGGTTGGTCTCGAATGCCTGACCTCAAGTGATCCACCTGCCTTGGCCTCCCAAAGTGCTGGGATTATAGGTGTGAGCCACCATGCCAGGCCTGAGTTTTTAGTATTGAAAGTTGCCAGGTTTAGAATTAGTTACTGAAAGAAGTGGGTCTAGATTTCCAAGTCTAGAAATAGCTGTCTGGTAGTTTTGATGCATTTCTTCATTTATTCAGCCAACATTTACTGATTGCGCACTCTGGGCTGGCATGGCTCCAGGCCTAGCCAGGTTGACTGTCTAGAAAAATGATCTCTAGAGAATTTGGGCATTCTATAGCCAATCTTTTCCTTCTTTTTTTTTTTTTTTTTTTTGAGATAGACTCTGTTGCCCACGCTGGAGTGCAGTGGTACCATCTCGACTCACTGCAGCCTCTGCCTCCCACTTTCCAGTGATTCTTGTGCCTCAGCCTCCCCGGTGTCTGGGATTGCAAGCGTTTGCCACCCACGCCTGGCTAATTTTTGTATTTTTAGTAGAGATGGGGTTTCACCATGTTTGCCAGGCTGGTCTCGATCTCCTGTCCACAGCTGGTCCTTCCACCTTGGCCTCTCAAACTGCTGGGAATACAGGTATGAGCCACCATGCCTGGCCTAGCCAACCTTTTCTATAGGAATTGATAAGAAAAGGAATCACCTGATGGTTAAAAAGGATCAGACATTCAAAAAGACTGTTTCTTGGGAGAAATGCATGTTTGGTAAGAAAAACCCTGTTTGTTGTAAAACTCCTGTTTGGCAGTTTCCAACTGTATGGCATTTTACCTTAAAGTCTTTAGCAAATCAGTGTTTGGCCTTGTTTTTAATCCTGGGAAAAATTAGATGGAACTGTGGTTTCTGGGATGATGGTATGAAAATGAATTAGGTAGTATTGTATGATTTATTTACTTTTATTAATTTATTTTTTTTAGAGGCAAGGTGTTGCTTTGTAACCCAGGCTAGAGCAAAGTTGTATGATCATAGCTCATCGCAGTCGTGAACTCCTGGGCTCAAGATTATTCCCCCACCTCAGGCTCCCAGGTAGCTCGGAATACAGGCATGTGCTGCCACACCTGGCTATTTAAAAATTTGTTTTTTGTAGAGAGAGGATCTCATTATGTTGCCCAGGCTGGTTTCCAACTCCTTGGCTCAACCAGTCGTCCTGCCTTGACCTCCCAAAGTCCTGGGTTTATAGGCATGAGCTACTGCACCCAGCCAGTATTGTATGATATCTTAAACAAAAAAAAAAAAGGAGGATCAGTCATAAGTACCACTGCTTTATTCCCATGATTACATAAGATTCATGTAGTCCTGTCGGTTTCTGAAGAATGTTTGTGTATTCGTTGCCATTTTCATAAGTGCTTAGGAAGTTCGCTCATAATTGGCTTTCCTGTTTGCTTGTCGGGCCACTGGAGAGGACGTGAGTTTTCTTTCAAGGCAAGTGGGATGGGTATGGGACATGGGAGGGGTGGAAGTAGAGGTGGGAGACAGGGAGACCATTTAGTTTGGCTTTTGCAGTTGTCCCTTAGGAGAAATCAAGGCCGTTGACAAGAGCTATGGTATTGTAGATGGAGAGAACAGTCATGTTGGGAAATCAAGCCCTAGAACTGTTCTGCTGGGCAGTGGGCTCACTGCTGGGTGTATATAGAAGCTGGTACTATGGCACTGGCTTTTGAGAAATGAGAGTCGTCTGGCAAGGAGTTAAGAGGAAACACGTGAATCTGAGCTGGAGGCTGGCGCAGGTTTTATAGGCAGAGGGATTACCATGAGGCAGTGTAATATAAGGAAGCGTGATCTAATTGGATCTTGCAACAGAGTGATGCCAGGAGGTGTGATTTGATTGGAGCATGCCATGAGATGATGCCAAGACATGATCTGATTGGCACATGCCCTGAGGTGATGCCAAGGCTTGCTTCTTAATTCTCCCTTTCCCCTGATCCAAGCCCTTTGGTTCTGCCTGTGGTTGACTTTTTAGTTCTGATTGCCTCTGGTGTCACGTATTGGGCACACTGGGTTCATCTGTGCTCAAGTTACCTGACGTATAACCTGGAGATTCATGGCAACTGAAATACAACTTACTATGTTACTACACATAATTGAACCGGATTGGGCTGGTTATGTGGTTACAGAACTTGACCAGTCACCTTTGAATGGGATAGTGCAGGAGAGGAAGAAGTGAAGGTGAGCTGATTCTGGGATCTTAATTATTTCTGCTTAGGCCATTTAACAGCTGTAAATGAATAAATACATAAAAATATATGGGTCTTACATGGTTGTTATATTGCTATATTCTGGGCAGAGAGTAAACAGTGTCTGCACCTGCAGATTAGAATTAGAATTTGAATAGTGCGTTAAGCTCCCTTGAGGAGTATTATGAACCATTGCATTTCTTTTCAGAAACGAAGTTACTACTGCTCCTGGAAGATAGGACTGAGCCGCCTTCGAGGGAAGGAATGATGAATGTTGTCTGTCCTGAGTGCTCAAGACCTTTCATCAGAGCCTTTATGACTGACTCCAGGGTTGCAGCACTCACATTTTATAGTAGATACTTTCTCTAGTGATGGGACAGGGACACCTTTAGAATCTGTTCATTTTGTAGGGGCCAGAGGTCTCTGTTTAAAACCCCAAGAGGGTGTCTGTGGAGCCTTGGGCGTAGTGGTCAGAGGACAGTGTCATGGACTGGGTCCAGTTTTGGATTTATATGGCCTTTGGGTTAAGCAAATAAGCTGATGATGTTTTGTGGTGACAGAGGCTTCTGAGGGCATATACTGCCATCTCTTATCAATTTTTTACGTGGTTAGTAGAGGAATTACAGTAGCTTGCTATAGGATTGCTTCAGAGAATTTAAATGTTTTCAAGGTTGAGATTTGTTCATTTTGTTTCACCATGAGACTTCTTCTTTTTTTTTTTTTTTAAGTCAGAGTCTTGCTCTGTCGCCCAGGCTGGAGTGCGGTGGGTTCGCCTCCTGGATTCAAGTCATTCTCCTGCCTTAGCCTACCAAGTAGCTGGGAGTACAGGCGCACGCCACCATGCCCGGCTAATTTTTTGTATTTTTAGTAGAGTTGGTGTTTCACCGTGCTAGCAGGATGGTCTTAATCTCCTGACCTTGTGATCTGCGGCCTCGGCCCCCCAGAGTGCTGGGATTACAGGCCTGAGGCACTGCGCCCGGCCAACACAAGACTTCTTTATCATGCTCACACCTTTGCTTTTAGATTAAACAAAACAAACAACGCTTGGGTAGCTGAGGTGCTAGGATCTCTTGAGCCCAGGAGTTTGAGACCAGCCTGGGCAACATAGGAAGACCTCATCTCAGTAAACAAAAGGCAAAGGATTCCTTCTATTTTAAACTATCTTAACAAAATAATAACTGGAGCCTTTTTATTTGTATAAAAGGCCTAGCATTCAGCTAATTACATTTATTATAAGAACAAATGATTGATGTTTGTTTATGAATTTTTTCAGCTCCATCCGGTAATGTGTAATTAAGAACCCTATTACTGGAAGCAAAAATGTTCATTTGCCTTGCATTTTGATTATATTTAGTAATTTGGAATGCCAGCTTTTAGGACAGATAGAACTTAATGTGTTTTTTTTTTCTCATGTGGTACATTTGACTTTCTAAAGTACTTTTTCACTGATTTCCTATTTCAGAGCATGTCCTTGAAGTAATCTGGAATGTAGAGATACTGACTAAAAATTTCATTTGCTTTCTGTGTGTGTTAACATTTTTTTTTTTCAGAGGGAGTCTCACTCTGTTTCCAGGCTGGAGTGCAGTTGTGCCATCTTGGCTCACTGCGACCTCCGCCTCCCAGGTTGAAGCGATTCTCCTGTCTCAGCCTCACAAGTAGCTGGGATTACAGGCACACACCACCACGCCCAGCTAATTTTTGTATTTTTAGTAGAGAGTTGGCCAGGCTGGTCTCGAACTCCAGACCTCATGTGATCCATCCTCCTCAGTCTCCTGAATCTCATGCCTGGGATTACAGGCTGAGCCACTGCACCGGCCGAGTGTTAACATTTTTAATCTTATTTTACATTTCATATACTGGGGACACTGAATGTTCTCAAAAGTACACAGAGTGACATCTTATTACCTATTTCCTGGCCTCATCAACCAGCATCTTATGGGACATTCTTTCTCAAGTACTCTTTGTATGTCCCCTTCTGTTTTGTTTTTTTATTTTTATTTATTTATTTTTTTCGCTCTTGTTGCCCAGGCTGCAGTGCGATGGTGCGATCTCGGCTCACCGCAACCTCCGCCTTCCAGATTCAAGTGATTCTCCTGCCTCAGCCTCCCAAGTCGGTGGGATTACAGGCATGCGCCACCAAGCCCAGCTAATTTTTTTATTTTTAGTAGAGATGGGGTTTTACCATGTTGATCAGGCTGGGTGGTCTTGAGCTCTTTACCTCAGGTGATCCATCCACCTTGGCCTCCCAAAGTGCTAGGATTACAGGTGTGAGCCACCACACCCGGTCGGTGCCACATATATTTTTTTTTGAGATGAAGTCTCACTGTGTTGCTAGGCTGGAGTGCAGTGGCACGATCGTGGCTCACTGCAGCCTCTGCCTCCCGGGTTTAAGCTATTCTTCTGCCTCAGCCTCCAGAGTAGCTGGGACTACAGGTGAGGGCCGCTATGCCCAGCTAATTTTTGTACTTTTAGTAGAGATGGGGTTTCACCATACTGGCCAGGATGGTCTAGATCTCTTGACCTTGTGATCTGCCTACCTTGACCTTCCAGATTGCTGGGATGATAGGCGTGAGCCACTGCACCCAGCCTCTGTTTTAGTTTGAAGTAGATCTCAGACCTCATATCATCTGTGAGGTATTCTCATGTTTAGGTAGAAAGGGTGTTTTGGTGAGTTCATTCACTTATTCACCTGGGGGCTGGATGGCCAGGCATTTAAAATAGGCATCAGGGTGGTCAGGGGCTCACGATAGGGCCGCTGCCAAGATGAGTTGTTGTGGATCTCAGCAGCTGTCAGATTTGATGAGTATCTCCTCTAAAGTGTAACACAGACTTTGTGTGTTGTCTCTGAAATTACTACTCAGCACTCTGCCATTCCCAAAAAGATATGGAGATATGATTAAAAATATATACAAATAAACTTTTGGCTGGGTGCAGTGGCTCACCCTTGTCATCCCAGCCCTTTGGGAGGCCGAGGTGGGCGGATCATGAGGTCAGGAGTTGGAGACCAGTCTGCCCAACACAGTGAAACCCTGTCTCTACTAAAAATACAAAAATTAGCTGGGCGTGGTGGTGGGCACCTTTAGTCCCAGCTACTCGGGAGGCTGAGGCAGGAGAATCGCTTGAACCCAGGAGGTGGAGGTTGTGGTGAGCCGTGATCATGCCACTGTCCTTCAGCCTGGGCGCTGGATCTAGACTCAGTCTAAAAAAAAAAAAAAAAAAAAAAAAATATATATATATATATATACACACCCATATATATGTGTACATATGTACACAAATAAACTTTTATTTTAAAAAGAGAGGAAGAAATCAGTGGAAAGAAGGAATGAGGGTCATCTTGTCATATCAAGCCAATTAAAATGAATGGAAGACCAGCATGGTACAAGGTTTTGTAGCAGTAATCAAAGGTGTGCTGGTGAAATTTTCTGGTGGCCAAAGTCATCAGGAAACACAATTAGTTTCGTACTGTCCTTTGAATTTCTTAAGTACTTCTTTTATCACTGAAGAGAAATATCCTACTTAGGGTCTTCTAGAAGGGGACATTGGCCAGGAGTCTCAGACAAGCCTGGCCAACATGGCGAAACCCTGTGTCTACTAAAAATACAAAAAATTAGCCAGCTGGGCATGATGGTGCATACCCGTAGTCCCAGCTACTCGGGAGGCTGAGGCATGAGAATTGCTTGAACCCGGGAGGGGGTGGTTGCTGTGAGCTGAGATTGTGCCACTGCACTCCGGCCTGGGCGACAAAGTGAGATGCTGTTTCAAAAAATAAAATAGAAGGAGCTATTGGGATGGCTGTTGTTGGTAGCGGGATAACTTGGTCTCTGTGCTGATGGCTCTCAGGGTGGCTTAGAGTCCTTTTTTCACTTGTTTTTGGGGCTTAGAGATGTAATACCAACAGCAGGTATAATTTATTGAACACCTTTTATACATTAGGGGTTGTGTTGTGATTTTATTTCATTTAACCTTCAACGTATTCCTTCTCTATTGGTATTATTTTTCTTCCTTTTCAGGTGAGGGAATTGAAATCCAGAGAAAATAAACAACTTGCTCAAGTTAGGTAGCTGTGTGTACTCAGATTGTTGAAAATGTTTGACGCTTAGATAAATGAATTGTAGATTTATGTTTTTGGGCGTGTATGTTTGAATATAGTTACTTAAAGAGCATCCTGGCATGTCTTTAGATTGTTGTCTTGTTGGGAACGTGTTCACTTCGGAGAGGACGGGCTTTGTGAGCCATGGTTCATAACACACCTTTAAATTTTTTTTTAAAATTATTTATAATTATTTAGTTTTTGAGACAAAGTCTCTCTCTGTCGCCCAGGCTGGAGTGCAGTGGTGAGATCTCGGTTCACTGTACCTTTTGCCTCCCAGGTTCAAGTGATTCTCCTGCCTCAGCCTCCTGAGTTGCTGGGATTACAGATGTCAGCCACCATGCTCGGCTAATTTTTGTATTTTTAGTAGAGATGGGTTTCATCATGTTGGCCAGGGTGGTCTCAAACTCCTGACCTCAGGTGATCCACCTGCCTCAGCCCCCGAGAATGCTGGGATTATAGACGTGAGCCACCCCTCCCAGCCTCATAATGAACCTTTTACTGTTGCTAGGTGTTCCTGATTGTGCTGTTATTTGCATTGCACATTGCCAGTTCTGGATTTCATTCTTTTAATTTTAATGCAGAGAGAAAAGGAACAGCAGGAAGACAAGACTAGTTTGTTTGGGAACATGGGGAGGAACGAAGATGGTGAAAGAAGAGCTATGATAACTCCTGCTCTCCGAGAAGCCCTTACTAAACAAGGTGAAAATCTTCAAGAATTGTTGTTGTATGTCTGCACTCTTAGGCATTCTAATTTAATACCTAGAATGAAGTCTCTCTCTAGTTAGCTCGGCAGCTATTTATAGTGGCAGATATAGCAGCCTAAAGATTCACCTTCTTCTTCTTTCTGCGGATTGCTTGTGTTGGCTGCCTGGACCAGCAAGTTTCCTTTTTGCTTGATTGATTGGGACATTACTATCAGTGTTGGTCAAGTACACAGATCAAAAATGCTGTCATTGGGAAGGCTATTACAAACGCATTAAAAAGCTTATCTAATATGAGACTGGGTTAATTAGAAGTGTTTTATGTAGCGGTGTCATATCTGGATTTTTGTGGTCTCACCTTATTAAAGAGGTCATAGTTGCATGAATGAGTAATAATATTAGTTTCCTTTGGAATACAGGGTAGTAAAATGGGAGTCAGTAGACTGACCTTCTTTCTTCCTTTCCCTCCCCTCTTCCTCTGTATTTATGAGATGCCTTTTATGTGACAGTTCTGGCAATGCAGAGAAACACAGGAAACTGTATCTGCTTCCAGGAACCATCAGTCTGGTAGAATAGACAAATATATATATTTATTTGTATTTTAATATCTATGTCTATTTTAATGAGGGTAGATGATATTAATGTGATTTCATTATAGATTTAAGTTTATATTGCTATTTTCTGCTTATTTCATCTGCTTTTTGATTTCCCTTTTCCTGTTTTTCTGTGTTCTTTCAGATTAATTGAATTTTTAAGAATGACTATATTTTATGTTTTTGTTTGTTTATTTGCTGATAGTTGCTCAAGGTTTTACACTATACCTCTTTTTTTTTTTTTTTTTTTTTTTAGACAGAATCTGTCACCCAGTCTGGAGTGCAATGGCATGATCTTGGCTCACTGCAATCTCTGCCTCCTGGGTTCAAGCAGTTCTCCTGCCTCAGCCTCCTGAGCAGCTGGGACTAGAGACACATGCCACCATGCCCAGCTAATTGTTTTGCCATGTTGGCCATGCTGGTCTTGAACTCCTGGCCTCAAGTGATCCACTGCCTCAGCCTCCCAAAGTACTGGGATTACAGGCGTGAGCCATTGCACCTGGCCTACACTAAACTTCTTTATTCTTTCATAGTATATCTTTGAGTGATGTTATCCTATTTAATGTGTAGAAGAGCCTTACAAATTATACTTCCATTATTCCTTAATCTTTATGTAATTTTTATCACACATTTTACTTTACTTTTTTTGTTGTTTTTTTTTTTGATTGAGTCAGTTTTTGCTCTTTTGCCTATTCTGGGGTGCAGTGGTGTGATCATGACTCACTGCAGCCTTGAACTCAAGGAATCCTCCTGCCTCATCCTCCTGAATAGCTGAGACTACAGATGTAAGCCACCATACTGTTTTACGTATGCTCTAAAGCCTACACTTTATTATTATTTTTTTCTTCAACAGAAATATCTATTTTTATATCTAATTTAATCGAAACATATATTCATTTATCTGCTAAAGATTTATGTGCTTAGAATCTTAGACTCTCACATATTTACTCACCTAGTCACCGTTTTTGGTGCTCAGGTAGGTGCTATGTGCATGGAGTTCTGCGTTCTGTCCGGTGTCCTTTTCTGTCCACCTGAAGGACTACTTGTTTTTTGTTTTTTTTCTAATTTAAATTTAGCTGTGGCGACTCCAGGGACTTTTTAAACATCTCTTATAGTATAGGCTTATTGGTGATGGCTTCTTTCAGCTTTTGTATATCTGAAAATGGCTTTACTTTGCCTTCATTTTTGAAGGACATTTTTTGCTGGATATAGAATTGTAGGTTGACAGCTTTTTTTTTTTCTGTCAGTACTTTACTGACGTTACTCCACTGTCCTCTTGCTCACTTTGCTTCTGATAAGAGTTCAGCAATCAGTCATCCTTTTGTTTGTTCCTTTAAATAGGATCATCCTTTTTCCAACCCCCTGCTACTTTTAAGATTTTTCTGTTAATGCTGACTTTGAGCAATTTAATTATAATGTGTCTCAGTGCAATTTTGTTCATTTTTCTTTTATTTGGTTTTGTTGGGTGTCTTGGTTTTGTGGATTATTGGTCTTCATGAAATTCAGACCAATTTTGGCTGTAATTTCTTCAAATATTACCCCCTCTGCTTCCTAGAAAACTACAAGTACATTACATGTGTAATAGCCTGCTTAAACTTGACTCACAACTCACTCATGTTCTACTTGGTAAAAAAAATTTTTTTTTCTGTCCCACTTTTCATTTTGGATAGTTTCTACCACTGTGTTTTCCAGTTCAGTAATCTTTTCTTCTCTAATGTCTCATCTTCCATTAATTAATGTGTTTTCTTTTTTTAAAAAATATATATTATACATTTTTTATTGTACTTTAGGTTCTGGGTTATATGTGCAGATCATGCAGAATTATTGCAAAGGGACATACATGGATATGTGGTTTGCTACCTCCATCCCCCCCGTCACCTATATCTGGCATTTCTCGCCATATTATCCCTCCCCAACCTCCCTATCCCCACTGTCCCTCCCCTATTTCCCCCCAACAGACCCCATAATTCTCCTGTTTTATTTTTATTCATGTTTGCATTCTATATGTGTTCTATCCTTTTACTTTCAAACTACACATATCATATTTTAATTTATTGTAGACAACATCGAGTTATGTCATTTTTAGAAACCCAATTTGCAAATCTGTTTTTTTAGTTTGTGAATTTAGATCATTTAAATTTAATGCAATTATTTCTATGTTAAAGCTTAAATATATCATTTCATTTTCTGCCTTCATATTTTCTTTATGTCTTTTGTTGTGTTTTCTCCTGCATTCCTGTGGGGTATTTAAAAATATTTAGAATTCCATTTATATTTATAGAACTTTTCTGTGCCCCCTAATATGACTTTTCAGTGATTGATCTAGGCTATCTATCCATCTATATCTATTTATCTATCTGTCTATCTACCTATCTTATGACAGTCACAAGAGGGTAAAAGTCCAGGTTGTCCACTAGACTTGTGTATTGACATCCAGTGGGGAAAAGATTCATTTTACTCCTGGGTGATGTTGGGAGTCTTGGAGATCCACCAGGAATCTTCTGATACAACCCCAAAGAGGAGGAGTTAGGGCTCCTCATCACCTCTAAGTGCAGGAGGGGATAAAAGTTTTCTACTGACATTGCAGTAGAATGGTGGAGGAAGGATTCTTTTTTTTTTTTTGAGACAGGGTCTCACTCTGTCACCAGGCGCCAGGCTGGAGTGCAGTGACGCGACCTCGGCTCACTGCAACCTCCACCTCCCGGGTTCAAGCAATTCTCCTGCCTCAGCCTCCCGAGTAGCTAGGACTATAAGCGCACGCCACCACACCCAGCTACTTTTTTTGTATTTTTAGTAAGACGGGGTTTCACCATGTTGACCAGGATAGTCTCGATCTCTTGACCTCGTGAGCCGCCCGCCTCGGCCTCCCAGGAGGAAGGATTCTTAATCCCAGCTCTCTCCTCTTTCTTATCTGACACCATCCCATCAGTGAGCGGTTGTTTGTTGTTTCAGGGACAGGGGCATCTAGCTGTTCCACAACTTGGCTAGACAGAAGTCTTGGCTCTCCACTTATCTTTTCTCGTAGGGTTAGGTGTGGCTGCAGTTTTTCCCCGTGGTATTTGGCTGGAGTAAATGGGTTATTATCTAAACATTTTCTGTAGTGCTAGACTGCTCTTTTGCTAGGTCTTTGCTTAAAAGACCAGGCTTTTCTTTCTCTCTTTCTTTCTTTCTTTCTTTTTTTCTTTTTCTTTTCTTTCTTTCTTTCTTTCTTTCTCTTTCTTTCTTTTCTTTCTTTTCTTTCTCTTTCTTTCTTTCTTTCTTTCTTTCTTTCTTTCTTTCTTTCTTTCTTTTTTCCTTTTTCCTTTTGTTTGCACCCATTGGTGTTTCTTGATTGTTAGCTTTTCCAGTATTTATTCTGGGGTATATGAGGGAAAAGAAAACCCAGGAAACTCACCATTGTGTGAGTGTCATTCATGGGGTCCCATGGTCCCTAGCAGATGTGACTTCTTTCCACCCTTCAGAGTCTTCTTATGTTTGCTATTTATATAATGTCCAGGGATTTTAGTTCTACTTAATAAGAAGAATAGGGAAAATTATGTCCACTCCATTTTATTAGAAGCAACAGTCTGAAACCAATTTTATTCCCATGTTTCTTATGCAATTTTCAGAAAGACCATTTTATATTACGAAAATTTGTAAACTTTCTAGTTTTGCCATGTCAAAAAGAATTCTTAAAACCTAAAGTAGTATAGAAAGCCATTATGTAACAGTTTGTAATTTCAGCTCTAAATTTGATTATGATACCCTTTATACCAACTAGAATTTCTTCTGTACAGTAGGGCTACATAAATACAAGGCCACCTTAGATATTCTTTAGTGTAAATATAAAACATGAATGAAGCTAATTTTATACTTGGTAAGATTTCAAAAAATATGCAGGGCAAAACAGAAGAACTATTCAGTTAGTCCAAAAAGACAAATTATTCTTTATATCTGATGGGGGAAATTTTCCCTTCAAGTTTATAACATGTAGTTTCTTGGATGTATTTAGCATTGACACTAAATGTGAAGTTTGAAACATGTGAATTACTTAGTACACTCCAAAGTGAAAATTACCTAGTATAAAATAAAATTACATATGGATATTAATTTTCTTAGCTTTGATAACTTCTTTCATAGGAGAAATACTGATTTAAAAAGGATAATTCCATTTCTTTTTTTCTTTTTAACACTTTTTTATTTTTAATTTTTGTGGATATATACTAGGTGTATGTATTTACAAGGTACATGAGACATTTTGGTACGGGCATGCAATGCATAATAATCACATCATGGAACACTGGGTATCCATCCCCTCAAGCATCTTTCCTTTGTATTACAAACAGTCCAATTATACATTTTTGGTGATTTTATAATGCACAATTAAATTATTATTGACACTAGCAGCCAATTTTCCATTATATTATGTCATTGAAAATAGATTGCTACACTTCAGAAAACAAAAAAAGTGGCAATTTCTTACTAAAGCTTCTTAAAATTGTCATGTAATTTCTCTATTTTCTATCTATGAACACTTAACAAATTATAAATGCAGAAGATTTTCTTTTGCAATAATCTTAGCCACCAATGTTTGTAAAAGTGATGGTATGAGCCAAAGGAGGAAAACACTAGTCTCTCTAGGATGATTTTTGCTTCATTTGGGTCATAAAAGCTGGGAAAGAGTGGGAAAAAAAAGGCAGAAACCAAG
Source organism: Cheracebus regulus (assembly GCA_963574635.1). Classification (NCBI taxonomy): domain Eukaryota; kingdom Metazoa; phylum Chordata; class Mammalia; order Primates; family Pitheciidae; genus Cheracebus; species Cheracebus regulus. Next base: position 44,267 of record CAUYQU010051467.1, on the reverse strand, counting down.
TTTCTATTTATCTTCAACTTCTTTGCACCATTCTTGAGAGAAATTAGTGATTACGGAATGTACAATGATAAAGGTACAGTAATATGTTATGTGAATATTGGAAGTATGTGAGATTTTATTGCAAACTGAAGCTAAAATATTTCCTCTTTGGATATTCCTCAAAAGTAGAAGGGACTAGAAAAATGATTACATGTATAAATACAATGCTAATGGGCATTTAACATTTTTTCAGAATCATAGATAATTGAATTAATCTTAGAGGCTGCTATGGTCTGAATATTTGTCTCCCCTACTCTTAATTAACATGTTAAAATCCTAACCCCCAAGGTAATAGTATTAAGAGGTGGGGTGTTTTGGAAGTGAATAGATATTGAGAATGGATCTCTCATAAATGGGATTAGTGCTTTTATAAAGGAGACCCCAGAGAGATCCCTTGCCCTTTCTGCCATATGAGGTTACAGCAAAAAGACAGTTGTCTAAGAAGTGGGCTTTTACTATACTTTGTAACTTCCAGCACCTTGGTCTTTGATTCTCTAGCCTCCAGAACAATTAGGAATAAATTTCTGTTGTTTATAAGCCAACTGATCTATAATATTTTATTATAGCAGCCTGTGATAATTAATTTTATGTGTCAATTTCACTGAGCTAAATGTTTTCCAGATAGTTTGCAAAACATTATTTCTGGGTGTGCCCCTGAGAGTGTTACTGTCACAGATTAGAATTTGCATATACAGACTGAGTTAAGAAGATCACTTTTACCAATGTGAGTGGGTATCATACAATTTATTGAGCACCTGAAGTTTCCATCCTCTTTTTTCATGAAAATATCAGGGATATGAAACACACTAGTCTGCAAGGTTCCCAGTCCAGTTTTTAAGTGTTTTCACAATGCTCTTCCTTAAACTGAATCAATATCTATTGTTTTATTTTATTGAGGTATTGTTTCCAGTTCTTTGCTTCAGATCTTCTTCACCCTGAACTCCCCCTTCTACACTCCAGCTATCAATTATGTGAAGGGTCTTTTTTCACTGTTTCAAATTAAACACCCCTACTTTAAAATATTTAGGTTTTTCAGCCACTTTATATGATCAATGGACAAGTTATTTTATCATTCTAGGTCTCAGATTATGTGTAAAACTAGGAAAATGATTTCCATATTCTTTACTTCGAATAATAAATGTCCCACCAGAATGGTCATAAACCTAAAAATAATAGTGTATCTTTTCAATCAGAACTCTTATGTATTAACAATGCAAACACACTGGCTATTAAAAATGAGGATTCTAAAGCCCTATACATTTCTAAGTGCATTTCTATTAAACAATAGAAAGCTATATTCCAAACTTTTATTTTATTTTATTTTATTTTATTTATTTTTATTGTACTTTGAGCTCTGGGGTACATGTGTACATCCTGCATCCTGCAGGATTTTTGCATAAGTATGTACATGCCATGCTGGTTTGCTGTCTCCATCCTCCCCCCGACCCCCGTCGCCTACATCAGGCATTTTTCCTGGTGTCATCCCTCCCCACCTTCCCCTCCCCACTGCCACACTTAGCCCAGTGAGTGTTGTTCTCTTCCCTGTGCCCAAGTGTTCTCATTGTTTTTCACCCGCCTATGAGTGAAAACATGTAATGTTTTTCTGTTCTTGTGTCAGTTTGCTGAGAATGATGGTTTCTAGATTCATCCATGTCTCTGCAAAGGACATGAACTTATCGTTTTTTATGGCTGCATAGTATTCCATGGTGTATATGTGTTTAAATGTATGTCATTATATATTTCTTAGTTCATCATGCTATACATAGAGAGTGCACTTTTCTGTTAGATATTCATTCATTAATTCCATATATATTGCTGAAAATTTACTATGTACCAAACAATGTTTCTGGTTCTTGAGAAACAGTGGTAAATATAATAGGTATAGTCTTATCCTCAGGGAACTTAAATGTGTAAGTATAGATGATGAGCAACAGTAATATATATGTACAGATGATAAATAGAAAAACAAATATAAATTTTAAAATTTGACCACGTGTTACAGATAAAAAGAACCAGGTAGAATATTTAGCTGTGCTGACATAGTGTTGTAAATTTTTTTCCAAATTTACCTAATCTTAAGAATAGTTCGGGGATGAAAAACATAGATTCTCTGGTCCTTTCTTGTAAATTCTGATTCAGTAGGCCTTGAATAGGATAATCTATATTTTTTAAAAGTATCCAAGTTATTTCTTATGTTAAGGCATACACTAGTAAGGTGGAACTGGGAATAATGTTAGATTGGGAATAAAGAGACTTGGCCTCTACCTACTGACTAATCATGGGAAAGCTAATCTGGCTCCATTTTACATATGTGTGTGTGTGTGTGCACATGTGTGTGTATATATATATATATGTGTATATATATATATGCTTATAGAAAACAACTTTATGTTTTAGACATAAAGTTTACATGTATATGTGTGTATATATATATATATAAAGTATATAAGTGTGCATGTGCACACACACACACACATATATGCAAAAGAGGTCCTCTTACAACAAATCACCTCCAAATTTTCTCTCTGCCATGAGCATTCTATTATATTGGAAAACAATGAGAAATAAAAGGATATGTGTATATGCCTATATACATATATATGCATATATGAGCTGAACTTATATATGTACATATATACATGTGTATATTGAACTCAATCTCAAGGTGCCCCCAACTCTAAATCAATATGCGTAATAGATAGATAATAGAGAGTTTACCATATAATGTATAAGCACTGTTCCATTTAAAGGCATTTCAAATCTAGTCATGTTCCTTTGAAAATAAATATCTAAAATGTAAAAACATAAAGTTGTTTTCTATGAACTTTATTGAAGTCCTGTAAAATGCATTTCATAAATTCAAACATGTTGTTTCTATCAGTAGTTGATCATGCAAGGGTACGTTTTAATTTATGTGCACTATAACCCTAACGCAGATGGAAAGGACAGGCATTAAACTGAATTGTAGCAAGAAGGAGTAGGGAGGAACTAACTCTCCTGAAGGATTCACAGTGCTTCCAACTTACTGTCCACATGTAATATCTCAAAATATTTCTCCAATATATTATTCTCATTTAGGGATAATTGATCATACTAAATTTCGAGTTTCTTGAGAGAGCTGGATTTTTCCCATGGCACGTAGAAAACTTCTGGCATGTAACAGGTGTTCAGTTTACCTTTCCTAAATGAATAACTCAGTAAATAGGCGCTAACTTGGAAACAACATTTCAAGTCGAAGGAAAACATGCATACAATTAACAATCATTGATAAGGTCAAAGGAAAAACATACCAAGTTTGCTTCCTAGGCTTCTTAGAAGTATGACATTAAAATAAAAAACTGAAACTTTGAAATTGTACAATAAGTAATGGTTAACCAGATATCCTCAGGCGAAGTTCATTTTGGTGATCAGTAACTAGAAAGTATATTAGACTTAAAAACATCTAAATAGTATTTCCTGAAAGCTCAAGAATATATTTATGTGGCAAACATATTCTCCTTTAGAATAATTTGCCATATGTTACAGGAGAGGTCATCTTACAACACATCACCTCCAAATTTTCTCTGTGCCATGAGCATTCTATTATGTTGGAAAATCATGAGAAAAAAAAAAATAATAAGCGGTTCCTTATTCTTTCATCTAATATGAGTTTGAATGAATATTAAGAAGGAAATGGCATAAATTCTTCCTCCTTTTTCACATATTAAGATCTTTGTGTAGAAATAGGAAACTCTGCACATAGTAACGCCTAAGTGAGGGAACTGATGTTAGTAGTTCTGGCCATTTTTTACAGTAAGTGTGCCTAATACCTTGATATCAATACCTTGATACCTTTTTTACAGTAAGTGTGCCTGATATCTTGATATCAAAGAGAATCCTAGCCAGGAAGCCTGTGGATATCTTATCTTTATTTTGTGAGTGTATGTTTTTAAAGAGATTCTGTCCCTGTCTCCTCTCTTGCAGTATGGGTGTCTCAAGGAGACTCTATGGCTATCCATAGAATCAAAACATTGCTGTCATGGCACAAGTTACTTATTAGTACCCGTGGCATGATACATTTTTAAAAATGAAAAACTCAGTAGAGAAGTTGGAGGATAAATTAAAGGATAACTTGTTGAAAGTAGAGCAAAAGGAGAAACAGATTGGAAGTGGAAATCTTAGCGTAACAGTTATAGTCCAGATATATAAGATAATCAATTCAGTTGGAGCAGATCAGAAAATTCCAGGAAATATTTCTTTAAGGTGATGGAATTATTATACTGCCAAATGTGTATGAATGTGTTGAGAGGAGACTTATGCAACTGGGAAAGGGTTTGAGGATAAATTAGCAGTAAGTACCTAGAAAATAAGTCAGGCAAACATGAATATCAAAAACATAAATTAAGTAAATTATGAATTACAGGGAAACAAAACAATGCTAAGTTATGCAGAAAACAAAAAAATGATATTTCACTACATAATTCAAATGCGTAAAGCATTTACATAGTTGTAATAATTAATACCAAGCTGACCAAAATTATAGGAGGATAAGGAGAGAGGAATTATGCATATAAGTGAAAGGATCAATGAGGAAATCTTGAAAGAGTTTTTTTAAAAAAAAAAAAAGCTTTGCACTTCATAGTGAAAAATCAATAGACAATGCCTAACACTGAACAAATCAGGAAGTTGCAATACAAACATATAAGAGAGACTGCTGTTTATTTCCCATATTTGTCCTCACCTTCCAGAATTACAGAAGGTTTAGCTGGGCACATGTTTGCTCACAGTAAAATTACACTTGCAGCTTCTCTTGTAGATTGGTATGACCATGTAACTAATCTTTAGCCAATGTGATATAAGTGAAAAGATCTCATGACAGTTTCCAGGAATCCTTGTTAAAAGACAGCTGGTAAACACTCTTTGCCCCTTCTTCTTCTCTCTCTCTGTCATGCTGCCTGGAGTATGTATGCTATCATTTTGGAACTTGATAAAAAGGGCCACATCATAGGGAGAGCGGAATGGAAATTGGAAGGCATCAGGGTTTCTGTGGACATTGTAGAGCCAAACTGCCATGCTAGCTGTAAATTGCATACCCTTGGACTTATACATGAAATTGAAATATTTTTTTTAAGCCATTATTATTTTGGGGTATTTTATTACTTACAGCTAAACCTAAATCTAATTAATATAGCACATCATTCACAGATGAAAGTAAATACCAAAGGAAATATCTAAAAGTGGAAAGTGGCTGGGTTCAGACTATTAAAAAATGATAGGAAGGAAGGAATGAGGAATGTTGGTTTTGTGGCAAGTTCTACAGAACTTGACTTCCTAAGCTATATACATATATAACTTTGATTTAAAAAAATAAAAATGAAACAAGAACACATACTCTACATTTCCCCATTTTTGGCTGTTGTTTAGGCTCTTCATACTATGATCCTACTCCAATTCCTCTTCAGCCATTTTGTTTTTCTTGTGTCATCCCTCTTGCTAGACTCTGAGCTCCTTAAAATAGAAATAATGTCTAATGCACTTCTCTCTCCTTGTTAGTATACTTTAACGCATAGCAGCATGCTAAATAAACACAGTATTGAATTTGATTTTCCATCTGGATTCTAACAAGAAAAAGCAAGACTGAACAGGACAGTACTTATTTTGAGACTATTATTTATTTCCAGAACTCTGTACTCTATAAATTCTCTCTATATTGCTCTTTTCCTCATATATATATATATATATTCCTCATATATATATATATTCCTCATATATATATATATTCCTCATATATATATATATGTGAGATAAGAGATGGAGCCTCATTAGGTTGTCCAGGCTGCACTTGAAATCCAGGGCTCAAGTGATCCTCCCAGCTCAACCTTCTGAGTAGAGGGGACTACAGGTGTGTACTATCAAGCCTGGCTCTTTGTCACTACTTCTTTAAGATACTTCCCTCTTGATCTACTGAGATGATCTTCCAGTGTGTGTACTGATGTCAACCTACACTTTCTCACAAGGGTCAACTGTTAGCATCTCTTCCCAGCTCTGTGTTGAGTAAGACATAGTGGTAGAAATTTTTACACCACAGAAATCAGCAAATAACCAAGGATTTTTTTTCCTTAAAGAATTGATTGTTAAATACTTACTAGCACTACCACTTTCAAAATTGTATACCAACAACTTTTAAATGGGACATAAACTAGAGTTCCTATGATTGATCAGTATAATTTTTAAAATTTAATTGTATTTTATTTTAAATTCTGGGATACATATGCAGCATGTGCAGGTCTGTTACAAAGGTGAATGTGTGCTGTGATGGTTTGCTGCACTTATCAACCTGTGAAATAGGTATTAAGCACTGTATGTATTAGCTACTTATCCTGATGTTCTCCCTTTCCCCACCCCCGACAGGCCTCACTGTATGTTATTTCCCTCCCTGTGGCCATGTGTTCTTATTGTTCAGCTCCCATTTATAAGTAAGAACATGTGGTGTTTGGTTTTCTGCTCCTGTGTTAGTTTGCTGAGGATAATGGCTTCCAACTTCATCCATGGCCCTGCAAAGGACATGATCTCATTCCTTTTTTGTGGCTGCATAGTATTCCATGGTGTATATGTATCACATTTTCTTTATCCAGTCTATCATTGATGGGCATGTGAGTTGCTTCCATGTCTTTGCCATTGTTAATAGTGCTGCAATGAACATATGTGTGCATGTATCTTTATAATAGAATGATTTATATTCCTTTGGGTATATGCCCAGTAATAGGATTGCTGGGTCAAATGGTATTTCTGGTTTAGGTTTTTGAGGAATCACCACACTGTCTTTCACAATGGTTGGATTAAAGACTTAAATGTAAACCCAAAACTATAAAAACATTAGAAGAAAATTAGGCAATACCATTCAGGACATAGGCATGGGAAAAGATATTATGACAAAAACATCAAAAGTAATTGCAACAAAAGCAAAAATAACAAATGGAATCTTATTAAACAAAAGAGTTTCTGCACAGCAAAAGAAACTATCGTCAGAGTGAACAGACAACTTACAGAATGGGAGAAAACTTTTACAATCTATGCATCTGACTAAGGTCTAATATATACAATCTCCAAGGAACTTAAACAAATTTACAAGAAAAAACAAAGAACTTCATTTAAAAGTGGGCAAAGGACATAAACAGACATTTCTCAAAAGAAGAAATTTATGCAGCCAACAAAAAAACATTAATAAAAGCTCAACATCACTAATCTCTAGAGAAATGCAAATTAAAAGCACATGAAATATTATCTTATGCCAATCAGAATGGCAATTATTAAAAAGTCAAGAAACAACAGATGCTCGTGAGGCTGTGAAGAAATAGGAACATTTTTATACTGTTGGTGGGAATGTAAAATAATTTTTATCTATCATTCATTGTATGAGATATATTTTAATTCACCTCATGCAATTTTTAAACAATGTTATTGAGATATATTTAACATACCACACAATTCATTCATTTAATATGTACAATTAAAATGTTTTCCATATATTTGCAGAGCTGTGCACCAGTCACCACTATCCAATACAGAACATTTTCATTATGCCAAAAATAAACCCCATACACATTAGCAGTCATTTCCCATTCCATCCTACCCCCAGCTCCTGACACCACTAATCTACTTTCTGTCTCTAGAGTGTGCCTAATGTGGATACTTCATATAAATGAAATAATATAATGTGTGGTCTTTTGCAACAGATTTCTTTCATTTAGCATAATGTTTTAAGATTCATCCATTTTATAGCACTTATTAATATTTCATTCCTTTATATGGCTCCATAATATTCCATTATATACATATACCCAGATGTCTATTCATTCACTTGGCAGATGTTTCCATTTGGATATTATGGAAAACTCTACTATGAATATCAGTGTACAACCTTTAGAGTTGGACATACATTTTTCATTCTTTTAAGTGGGGTGAAATCCATTCCTGCAGTGGAATTTTTGGTCATATGATAACTCTGTGTTAAAATTTTGAGGATTGTTTTCAAAGTTGCTAAAATGTTTTACATTCTTACCAGCAATGTATAAGGATTACAAGTTCTCCATATGCTGGCCAACACTCATTACTATGTATCTTTCATGTTAATATTGTTACAGTGGGTAAATGGCATCTTGAGGTTTTTATTTCCATTTCCATAATGACTAATGATGTTGAACATATTTTCATGTAAATATTGGCATTATATATATCTTTATAAGAGAAATGTCTATTCAGTTCCTTTGCCTATTTTTAAAATTAGGTTATTTGCATTTTTATTATTGACTTGTAAGTGTTCCTTACATGCTCTGATATAAATTCCTTATCGGATATATGATTTCAAAATATTATCTCCTATTCTGTGGGTTACCTTTTCACTTTATTGCTAGTAATGCTTAGGACACCTCATGTAAGATTTTAAAGCTTTCATTTATGCCACTCAGTAACCATAGCATGAAAATTATAGAAAATATCTTACCCGAACTATTTCACAGTCAACGTTTAATTCAGTTGCAACGGCTTCAATTTTCTCTCTACAAACAGAGCCCAGGCTAGTCATGCCATTGTCCCAATACTTCTTAAGGGTGGCCAAGTCTCGATCACTGAACTGAGTGCGATCCTGTAGCTAAAAAACACATTTTTAAATTGTTTTAAATTTCTAAGTTTAAAATAATCAAAGGAAATAATATCATAGAGAGAAACATCAGGGTGAGATGTGCTATAATACGAGCAAAATTTATTTCACAATTCTTATTTTGTTCTCCCATTCTGAAAATAAGCATTTTTATTTTTCAAATTTCCATAACAATACAGTGTGATAGGATGAAATGCATAGAATTTTTGAACTGATAGCAATTAAACAATGTTGATTTTAAATAGTTTTGATAACACAAATCATATATGTTCATTGTATAAAATACAGGTATAAAAACAAGATAATTTAAAACACTTAAAATTAGAAATAATGCTTGTTAACATTTTAATGTATATTCTTTTAAACTTTTTTCTATAATACATATATTTACATTCACATACTAAACACAAAAAAGCAAAGAAATGATTACATTAGTATGTGGACTTTTGATAAGTTAATCTAGACTTGTATGGCAAATATTGGTTTCATACTGACGTTATAATTAATTTAAAAGGTAAATAAAAGTAAGAAGATAACGTAGTCCTAAAACCATATTTATGGCTTCATCAAGTTTCATAATAAACCTAAGCTTTTTGTTCTTAGGTTTTCTTTATCCAATAATCTATTGGATTTACATGTTGTTTTATTTCAATCAGTCCTAGGTATTCCTAGGAAGTAAATTAGAAACACGATGGAATAATGACCTGTACTTTGCTGATGAGGCATCAGAAAAAGCTAGGTCAAATGGCTAATTCAACAGGGCATAGAGAGTCCATGGCAGAGCCCTAAATAGAAATATCTGAGTTTTTCTAGTTGTTTTTATCCCAATGATGTCTTGAATTATTTTTCAGAAGTGGTGGATAAATCTAAACATGAGCTTTAACTAAAAATATATATCCTACAAAGCCCTGTGTGTGTGCTTCTTATGAAACAGAGAGAGAGAAAAATGAGAGAGAGAGAGAGAGGAGAGAGAGAGTGGGAGAAAGAGAGAAAGAGAGATACTGTGAGAGTGATTCTGGGACAACTGTTGCAATTCATGGCTTGAGGTGTGGAGTTCTGTTGCGTTCTTCTGACTAAGATGATATATGATCAAGTTCCACACAGAACAGAGGCTAGCCCTCCAAAACTCCTTAGACATACAATGCTTTCAACATTTACTTTCTAACTGAAATTTAAAATGAAACATCCTAAATTAGATTCAGGTAACAGTGGAAAAAAATATACACAACATATATAAAACATGACTTAATAAAAAGGGTTACCATAGCCAAAACTGATGTAATACTAAACAACAGTGGCAAATGTTTTTGTTTTAAAGCTACAAGCTTTTGAAAAATAAATTTAGCCACCAAAAAGGAAAATAAATATATGAATTCTTGGTTTATTACCAAGAAAGTGAAGTTAAATTGAATTCTTAAAGCATGCTTCTTCATAAGCTAGATCGTATTTTGTGTGTGTGTGATAATAAATTTCATTATCACCTAAATCTATTCTCTTCTAGTTAAAAAATCCCTGACGAGTAACGGTTATTGTAAGTACTAATATTAAATTACATGTTTCCAATAAATGAATTAAAACATGCCATCTAATTTTTTTTAATTAAGAAGACTAATCCTCTAGTTACTTACAACAAAAAAATCACATTAGGTGTTCAGCCAACATTGATTGAACTATCGTTGCAGAGCTAAAATTCTTACAATAAAATAGAGAGCAAGATAAATTTCAGTAAGATTCTATAGAGACTCAAATAATTTATCATAACAGCCAGCATAAATATTCCCATAATTTTCCTTTATATCATATTCTCCAGTGCAAGTTAACTTACATTACTGTCACAATGGAAGTAATAATGAACACAACACTGAACACACTCAGCTAATTAATTTGTAATTCATTTAGAGGACATCCAAACCTGATTCATTCTTTAAACTGAACTAAATAAAATCTGATTTGATTTGCTAGTAATGTGCTGGGGTTGTAGCACTAGCAATGCTAAAGGCGACCTATCATGACAATGCCTATTAAGGAGAAGCACATACAGGAAGTACAGTTATTTTTAAAGTTCCTAAGAGCATATTTTTACTAAGAAAACAAATACGATAATAGAAGACAATTAGCAATGAAACTGTGAATACCTATTTAGAGAATTTTTTAAAAAGTGAACATTTAAAGGAGAAGATGAATTTTTCCCTAGGGAAGCTTCAAGTTGAGTCAGTTTTGTTTTTCTATTGGACTCTCAAGCCACTTTCACTTTACAAGGCATCATGAAACCTAAATCTGTGGCTGAGGTGAAGGAGACAGGCAATTATCTTGTTGATTTTTTGAAAAAAGTAGCATTCCAATAATCCAGGCAATCTAGGTGAAAGCTGAAGCTTTGGCCAAATAACCAGATAACTGTACTTAACAAATGACTTCACTTGGCTTATATTGCAATGTATAATAATAGATAGAAATCTTCCGTCATTTTATCAGCCTCAAGGACACTTCTAAGAGTTTGTTTCTTTGCTTTTCTTTTTTAAATAACATTAAATGACAACACCAACAAAGGGGTGCAGAGTTTCCTGTTTTAAGTATGTATCTTGGTTGAATGTGGAGCAGAGTGATATGTTTGCACTTAAATGACTTTGAAATGAATATTAAAAATCTCTAACTCAACACTGCCCTTTTGAGTGCATGTACACTTAAAAAGAAAACCAAACAATTGGCATGACACTGCAAATCTAAAGTTTTCAACTTAATAGTGTCTTAGAGATTTTTCTAAATCATCAAAAACAGATATGCCTCAGTCTTTTTTTGTGATAAGAACACAATGCGACATCAACCTTCTTAACAAAATTTTAAATGTACAATTTAGTATTGTTAATTACAGGCACAACGTTGTACAACAGATGTCTAGAAGTTATTCACCTTCTATAACTGAAATTTTATACCCGTAGAATAGCAAACCCCCCATTTCCCCCTCCCCCAGCTCCTGGAAACCACTTTTCTGCTCTTTGGTTCTATGAGTTTGACTATTTTAGCTTACTCATATAAGTGGAACCAAAGAGTATCAGTCTTTCTGTGCCTTGCTTACTTCACTGAACAAAATGTCTTCCAGGTTCATCCATGTTGTCCTGTATGGCAGCATTTCCTTCCTTCTTAAGGTTAAATAATATTCCATTGTATGTATATGACACATTATTCTCTGTTTATTTATCTCTTTATTGACATTTAGGTTGTTTCCACATTTTGGCTATTGTGAATAAAGATGCAGTAAATATCAGAGGGCAGATATCTTCTTGATATCCTGATTTCTATTTTTATTTCTATACCAGATGTGAGACTGGTGGATCATATGGTCATTCTATTTTTAATTGTTTGTATACCTCAGTGTTTTCAACTGCTACCTTGTGCTCCATCATATGGGTACTCCACATTTTAGTTACAGTTATCTATTGATGGACATTATATGTGATGTGAAATTCCTAGCAGTATGTTTTGATCACCTCCTCTTCTTCTCATTGGTGAGGAAGTGATTTTTGCCTTAAAGTCATAGGGATGGCCAAAACCTTGACTCCCAACACTAGATACATGAGATTACCAATAGTGTATTAGTCTCATATGCTCACAAGCTGAGGATATTTTATGCCATGCAGAGCCACATGGGGCTATGCTTAGGAATAGAGTAACCAAGCAGGGGTTGTGGGAAGCAAACTTGTAGTAACAAGAATGTAGTGAAACTCCTGGTTCCAAAAGGAGGATGTGATTGGCTTCTTTGAATTATTCTGTGGACTGGCAGGGAACTGAGGAACCCAGGGATAAACAGATTGGGTTTGGTGCCCATACTATGAAGAACTGTTTGAATAGCATATTTCATCTGCAGGAAAACAATGTGGAGGCCCATTTAAGGATCTCCCAGTTATCCCTAGAAGTCAATATGTGCTTAATATGGGGCCTTAATTTTAGGCCTTATACCACAGTGTGATTAGTGAGCCAAAGAGTATGTGCATTTAAATTAATAAACTAGTATTGAAGGAATGTATCTCAAAATAATAAAACCTATTTATGACAAACCCATATCCAATATCATACTAAATGGGCAAAAGCTGGAAGCATTTCCATTGAAAACTGGCACAAGACAAGGATGTCCTCTCTCACCACTCCTATTTAACATAGTATTGGAAGTTCCAGCCAGGGCAATCAGGCAAGAGAAAGAAATAAAGGGTATTCAAATAGGAAGAGAGGAAGTCAAATTGTCTCTGTTTGCAGATGACATGATTGTATATTTAGAAGACTCTGTCATCTCAGCCCAAAATCTCCTTAAGCTGATAAGCAACTTCAGGAAAGTCTCATTATACAAAATCAATGTGCAGAAATCACAAGCATTCTTATACACCAATAATAGACAAACAGAGAGCCAAATCATGAGTGAATTCCCATTCACAATTACGACAAAGAGAATAAAATACCTAGGAATACAACTTAAAAGGGATGTGAAGGATGTCTTCAAGGAGAACTACAAACCACTGCTTAAGAAAATAAGAGAGGACACAAACAAATGGAAAAGCATTCCATGCTCATGGATAGGAAGAATCAATATCGTGAAAATGGCCCTACTGCCCAAAGTAATTTATAAATTCAATGCTATCCCCATCAAGCTACCATTGACCTTTTTTTACAGAATTAGAAAAAACTACTTTAAATTTCATATGGAACCAAAAAATATCCAATGTAGCCAAGACAATCCTAAGCAAAAGGAAGAAAGCTGGAGGCATCATGCTACCTGACTTCAAACTATACTACAAGGCTACAGTCAACAAAACAGCATGGTACTGGTACCAAAACGAAGATATAGACCAACGGAATGAAACAGAGCCCTCAGAAATAATGCCACACATCTACAATTACCTGATTTTTGACAAACCTGACAAAAACAAGCAATAGGGAAAGAATTCCCCATTCAGTAAATGGTGTTGGGAAAACTGACTAGCCATATGTAGAAAACTGAAACTGAACCCCTTCCTCACACTTTATACAAAAATTGACTCAAGATGGATTAAAGACTTAAATGTAAGATCTAAAACCATAAAAACCCTAGAAAAAAACCTAGGCAATACCATTCATGACATAGACATGGGCAAAGACATCATGACTAAAACACCAAAAGCAATGGAAACAAAAGACACAATTGACAAATGGGATCTAATTAAACTAAAGAGCTTCTGCACAACAAAAGAAAGTATCATCAGAGTGAACAGGCAACCTACAGAATGGGAGAAAAAATTTTGCAGTCTATCCATCTGGCAAAAGTCTAACATCCAACATCTACAAGGAACTTAAACAAATTTACAAGAAAAAAAACAAACAAACCCATTAAAAAGTGGGCAAAGATTACGAGCAGACACTTTTCAAAAGAAGACATTAATGCAGCCAACAAATGTGAAAAATAAAAGTTCATCATCACTGGTCATTAGAGAAAGGCAAATCAAAATCACATTGAGATATCATCTCAGGCTAGTTAGAATAGTGATTATTAAAAAGTCAGGAAACAACAGATGCTGGAGAGGATGTGGAGAAATAAGAATGCTTTTACACTGTTGGTGGGAGTGTAAATTAGTTCAACCATTATGGAAGACAGTGTGGTGATTCCTCAAGAATGTAGAGCCAGAAATACCATTTGACCCAGCAATCCCATTACTGGGTATATATCCAAAGGATTATAAATCATTCTACTATAAAGACACATGAACACATAGGCTTACTGCAGCACTCTTCACAATAGCAAAGACTTGGAACCAAACCAATTGCCCATCAATGATAGACTGGATAAAGAAAATGTGGCACATATTCACCATGGAATACTAAGCAGCTGTAAAAAAGGATGAGTTCATGTCTTTTTCAGGGACACGGATGAAGCTGGAAACCATCATTCTCAGTAAACTAACACAAGAACAGAAAATGAAACACTGCATGTTCTCACTCATAAGTGGGAGTTGAACAATGAGAACACACAGACACAGGGAGGGGAACATCACACATTGGGGTCTGTTGGGGTGTGGAGTGCTAGGGGAGAGATAGCATTAGGAGAAATACCTAATGTAGATGATGGGTTGATGGGTAAATGTAACCACTAGGGCACATGTATACCTATGTAACAAACCAGCCTGTTCAGCACACCCTAGAACTTAAAGATAATAAAAAATAAAAAATAAAAAAACATTTTCAAGCTGCCGTTCAATGAAAGCAGAAATGCATGATAGTCCTTTCTTTCCTCTAACTTTATAAATGCTAAGTTTTATTCTACTATGTAATCTTTGCCAATTTAGTGAAAACATAGCTTCTTATTTTGTTTTCTTGAAGCATAAGGAGGATTAATCATTTTATATGCTTATTGAACATATGCATTTATTTTTATGTTAAATGCTCATTTAAAGAATCATGGCTTGCTTCTTTATTTTTAAAATTTCTATACTCCTAGTGACCAGAACTGTACTAGTAAACATATGTTAAAGTGTTATCTTTTTTACATAATGATATTTTAATCACACTGCATACATTTTTATTATTAGCAATGTTTTACTATTTTAAATTGTGTATATGATTTTTAGAAAATGCTATGCTCCAAATATTCTTTCATTGAATTTATTTATTAACACAGTTTCTCTCTTTGGCTTGTTAACTATATGAGGTGGAATATCATGCCCTCAAAAGTAATCCTCTTATGTGACTTGTTCTGAGAAAAAAATTAATTTGACTGATGCATTTTTCAAATTGTGGTAAAGCATACGTAACATTTGCCAGTATAAACGCTTTTCAATGTACAGTTCAGTTATGTTAAATATAGTTACTCTGTTGTGCCACCAATCTCTATAACTTTTTCATATCCATTAAACTAGCATTCCCTAACCTTTTTGGCACCAGAAACCAATTTCATGGAAGACAATTTTTCCATGGATGAGCGTGGTATTGGGTGGGGGAGGATGGTTTCAGGATGAAACTGTTTTACCTCACATTAGCAGGCATTAATTAGATGCTCATAAGGAGTGCACAACCTAGAGCCTTTGCATGTGCAGTTCAATTAGGGTTCCCACTCCTATGATAATCGAGTGCCATCATGGATCTGACAGGAGGCAGAGCTCAGGCATTAATCCTCATTTGCCTGCTGCTCACCTCTTGCTGTGTGGACCTGTACCAGTCCATGGCCCATAGGGTGGGAGCCCCTGTATTAAACTACCCATTTCCCCTCCTGCTACCCCAAGCAATGACCATTCTATTATACCATCTTGAGTTTAACTTCTCTAGATAGCTCATATAAATAAAATAATAAAATATTTGTGTGTATGTAACTGGCTTATTTCATTTAGCATAAAGTCCTCAAAGTTCATCTATGTCACAGCATGTGTCAGAATTTCCTTCCTTTGTAAGATGAATAATATTTCATTGTATGCATGCACCAAATTTTTGTTCATGCATTCATTCATTGGTGAATATTTAGATTGTTTCCATCTTTTGGCTGTTGAGAATAATGCTATGAATATAGGCATACGAATATCTTTTTAAAATCTAGTTTTTACTTCTTTGGGACATATACCCAGAAGTGGAATTTTTTATGGTAATTCTATTTCTCACTTTTTGAGAAACCTCCATACTGTTTTTCCCAGCAGATATACTGTCTCACATTCCCACTAACAGTGCACAGAGGTTTTAATTTCTCTATCTCCTCACTAACCCTTGCCATTTTCTGTGCATGTGTGCGTGTGTGTGTGCATGTGCATGTGTGTGTTTTGACAGTAGATATCCTAATTGGTGTGAGATGACATCTCTTTGAGTCTTTGATTTGCATTTCCCTAATGATTAGTGATGTTGAACATCTTTTTATATGCCTGTTGGCTACCTGTATATCTTCTTTGGAGAAGTTCCCATTCAGATTATTTTCCCATGGTTTAAATTGGTTATTTGTTTTTGTTGTTGAGTTATAGGAGTTATACAAATATATTACTGATATTAACACCCTTCAATAAGAGAGTTATCTTTTATATTCGGATAGTTTCTGATCCTTGACTTTCTAAAATATATATGTGTGGTAGTTAATGTAATGTTTCAATTTGACTGGGCTAAGGAGAGCCCAGACATTTGGTCAAACATTATTCTGGGTGTGCCTGTGAAGATGTTTCTGAATTAGACTAACATATAAATGAGTAGACTGACTTAAGTAGATTGCCCCTCCTAATGTGAATGAGCCTCATCTATTTAATTGAAGACCTGAGTGAACAAAAAGCCTGAGTATGAGGGAATTCCTCTTGCCTGATTGTTAAGCTGAGACACTGGTCTTTTCTAGCCTTTGGACTCAGCCTGAAACATCAGCTCTTCTTGGGTCTTGAGGCTGCTGGAATTGGGATGAAATTTACTGGAATTGGCTTTCTTTGTTCTCAGGCCTTTGGACTGAGATTAATACTACACATCATCTTTCCCTGGTCTCCAGGTTGCAGACTGAGGATATTGAGACCTCTGCCTTCACAATTTGTGTGAGACAATTCTTTATCTCCATTCAATCTATGTGTTCTATTTGTCTGGAGATCCCTGACTAATATAAACCATTTCTCATCACAAAACTTTAACTCACTTTTGAAAAGAACTTCCTTCAATTTTACAGAATAGGGGACTGGGCAGGAGTAACCTTGTGCTTTCCGTCTCTGGAGTTCTGGCATCCAAATCCCTGACACACTCCTTTCAAATATACCATATGGGAGAAAGTGCTGTCATTGTCAGTTTATTTAATTTAAAAAGATCAACAGTGAATTCTAGAGTTTCAACTGACATCCCTCAGCTAACATTGTACTTGTCTTACAAGCAGTGTCAATCACAATGCTTTGCTAGGGAAATATCATACAAATAGAAAATTTCTACTGATAAGGAGAAGTGAAAAAAAAAACCCTATTATCATAGATAAGCTTAAAAGCATTGAATGAAGATAGCTAGACTTCTTAAGAAAGTCCCTGGAAAAATTAACTAATCTTCTTTGGACAGAATTGAATAAGTTATTTTTACTCTAAACCTAACAGGCAGTATCTTTAATATAAAATAGAATAATTGTTGGTAAGCCTCTGCATATAACAGCAAACTTATCAAAAACAAAACAAAATATCACATATGAGGTCCATCATTTCAACAGATATGTACAACACTTCTACTCTCCAGCAATAAAAATTTAAAGTGAGAAATAGCATAGATTTTTATGATGATGATCACATAGTAAGGGCTTAGAATTGGTAACAAGTAGGTAGCTGAAATTTCTCTCCTTAGTGCAAAACAGT
This sequence comes from Cheracebus regulus, assembly GCA_963574635.1. Lineage (NCBI taxonomy): Eukaryota > Metazoa > Chordata > Mammalia > Primates > Pitheciidae > Cheracebus > Cheracebus regulus. The sequence goes on along the minus strand of CAUYQU010051467.1, from coordinate 26,297 downwards.
AAAAATCCAGAAAATTTTGTATTTGAATCTCAGTTCTGTCACTTCCCAATGTGAGCAAGTGACTTAATCTCTCTCTGAAGCTTAGTTTCACTATGGTAAAATGGGCATAATACTACCTATCTCATAGGATTGCTACAAAGATTAAATGAGCAAACACATGCAAAGTAAACAGGTTCATATTCATAGGAACCTAGTAAACATCAGTCTTCTTCTGAAACCTACTCCACATACACCCACCTGTATCCTAAATTGGAAGAAAGTACAGGTGCTGTTTAGGGGAGACTAACTTATCAAGAGAATCACAGTTATGTGAGGGAATAAAATGCTCTTTTAGAAAGGGCAGCAGTAGCTGAACATGCTTGGATTTTGCTTCAGCTTCTTTGTGAAGGGCATTTCATGCTGGCTAGTGTTTTGTTCTTTAGATATTATACATTTACACATATTTAAAACAGGGAGTCACAACCCCTATGGAACAGAGATGTCACTCATATGACAGCTAGCATGTGGAAAAGGTCTGATTTGCTGCCTCACTGGTATCATTATATCACCATTCAAAGTATCTCAGGTTCACATTTGGTGCTTATTGCCTATTTCTATGTGCTCTCTGAGGATAATTATTTGTTATGAAAGGAAATGAAATGAAATAAAATGTGGGGGCCCAGTACCCTGCAGCAAAGTTCTAGAGTTGAACAGCAATCTGCTGCAAGCTCCTGCAATATGGCACCTGGTTGGCTGCCCACTTTCAGCCTATCTACTGTTAACTTCCTACAATGATTGGGCACCAGTTATATGTCTCCACTGTTTAGTGATGAAAAAATTAGCTAGAGTTTAGTTAAAAAATAAATCAAAATAAGAAAACCACAACAAAATGTAATTTGTAAGAATTATCCTGTTGATACAATAAAATAAATCTGTAGATGTCTTCAAATGACCAGATATAATAAGACAGTACAGCAGCTGTTGAGACAGAAAGAAGTGGGAGTCAAAGAATTACAGAAAAAGAGGGTAGCCATAGTAATAAACTAGGTAGTTCATCACTAAGGAAAACTTGCATAATTTTTCTTACATAGCTCTCGACAATCTTAAGCCAACATCAGAAAATGCTGTTACATTTTAAAATATTAAGTACATTTTTTGGCATCATGTATAGATGTCAAATTATCCATATTTTATATAGAATTTTAAGACATGACTAAAATAACTTTTTGCATAATCTTAAATTAAAAGAAAAATCAGTGGTAAACCTTTCACTACATAGAATCTTTTTGTCAGTTTGTCATTTAATATTATTGAGTATCTACTAGGTATGTAGTACATAAGTACACAGCAAGTTTACATTTGCTTTCACTAAAAGTAATGTTTGACCAATGATTCTGTAATGTAAGTTTGAAACCTGGCAGACTTTTGCGTTTTAAATTATTTCATTTAATCTCATTGCATTATATATGTTCTTGTTTGTTCTTACAGTTTTTAAAAACATTTTAATCTTACTGAACTAAAGTACAACAAAGAACCAAAAACAAAAATTGTTCTTGTAAATTGTAAACTCCCAAAGATTTGGCTGTGGTCTTATATGTGAATGGGAAAGCTTCTGCAATGTGTATAGAACAATTATGATCACAAAAATTCAGAACTTGATTTATAGCAGTTGAGAGACAAGGCAGTTTAAATTAATAAAATGTTTATATAGCAGGAAATTTTCCTGCCATCTCCATCTCTACCCCTAAGTCCCCCCAGGTGCTAAAAAAATTATAATTACTTTGACAACATGTATAAAATACTCATAGTTTTAAATTGATAGTATAAGATAATCCATGTCATTAAATTTTCTAAATATAGACCTATTTTCTTTGCATTAAAATATGCCATTTTTAATAACTTGTGGGTTAATTCATAAAAGCTGATGTTTTGAGAATAGATTAAAATAAAATAACAAAACACATAGGTATTTTCCAAAGAATAAGACATAGTTTAGGGAAAAGTCATGACATAGCAAACAGGGTATGCCTAACTTACTCATGTGTAAATGAATGAGGAACAGAGCTATTTTGAAAATGAGCACTTTTAATAGAAAACATTGCCCGAAGTAGGCTTCTATCCATGTTTAGAAACACAAGAATCTGGTAGGGAATGTGGGTAGGCAGACATTTAGTTCAGAATCTTGACACATTGCAAATTGTGATAAAAGAATACAGATATTTAAAAATACAAATTGAAAAGTGCATTTGAAACACTTAAAACTTTTTCTTAAACAAGAAAAATAATTTTTGGCTTAGGAGGCAGAACAAGATGGCACAATAGAAGACTGGACTGATCATCCCCCCAAAAGGACACAAATTTAACAACTGGAGATTATAATTTAACAACTGGAGATCGTCTGTTAGGCCCTAGCTTCCAGACATTTGTAGACACACCCTGGGCCAGAAGGGACCTGTTGCCTTGAAGAAAAGGACCTAGTGCTGGAAGCATTCATGACCTACTAACTGAGGAGACCTTAGGCCCTGAATAACTGGCAGCAATATCCAGGTACTACGCCAAAGGGCTTGGGTGAGCCTCTGAGACTTTCTGGCTTCAGGTGAGACTCAGCACATGACCAGCTGTGGGAACTACAGAGTGAAGCTCCTTCTGCTTGAGAAAAGCAGAGTAAAAAGCAAAGGGAACTTTGTCTTGCATCTTAAGTACTAGCATGGCCACAATTGGGTAGAACACAAAGAGGACTCTTGAGGTCCCCTATTCCAAGATTTGACTCTTGGATGACATTTCTGGACCTTCCCTGAACCAGAGGGGAGCCCACTTCCCTGAAAGTTGAGTCTCAGACCAGGCAGCATTCACCACAAACTGACTTAAGAGTCTCTGGGTCCTAAGGGAACATTGGCGGTAGTCTGGCAGTAGCTTCATTTCCTGTGGTGGTGAGGGCTACAGGATGAGAGGATGAGGCTCTTCTGCCTTTGGCAAGGGTAGGGAAAAGTGAGAAGGATTGCATCTTGTAGTTCTATTGCACTACTGCCACAATAAAATAGAACACAGGTAGACTTCTAAAGTTATTGACTCTAGCCCCAGACTTCTGGATGGCACCTCTGGACCCAGCTGTGGTCTAGAGAACTTCCCTGCCCTGAAGAGAAGGACACAATCTCACCTGCTGATTGGAGAGCCCCAAGACCTAGAGCGAACATAGACAGTAGCCAGGGAGTGGTTACAGCAGGCATTGGATGAGACCACATGTTGTGCTGGCTTCAGGTTTGAACCAATGAAGTTATAGTGATGGTGGCCACAGGAGTGTTTCTGTCACTACACTCCCAGATTTAGGTACTCAGAAAGAGAAAGACTGATTTCGTTTGTTTGGGAGAATAGGAAGATAATAAGTCTCTGTCTGGTAATCCAGAGAATTATCCCAGACATTGTCGAGACCATGAAGGCAGTACAACTCTGGATCTGCAAGAATCACAGCATCACTGATCTTGGAGTGCCCCCAAAGCAGATAGAGCTTAGATTACAACACCCAAATCCTTTCAAATATTAGGAACACCTTCCCAAAAAGGATGGACACCGCTAACGACAGGCAGTGAAGACTATAATAAATACTTAACTCTTCAATGTCCAGACACCAAAGAATATGCACCAGTATGAAAACTATCCAGGAAAACATGAACTCACCAAATGAACAAAATAAGACACAAGGGACTAATCCTGGAGAAGCAGAGATACCTTTCAAACAGAGAATGGAAAGTAGCTCTATTGGGGAAATGCAAAGAAATTCAAGCTAATACAGAGAAGGAATCCAGAATCCTATCAGATAAATTTAACAAAGATATTGAAATAATTAAAACGAATCAAGCAGAAATTCCAGAGCTGAAAATGCCATCGACATAGCAAAGAATGCATCGGAGTTCTCTAACAGCAGAATGGATCAAGCAGAACAAAGAATTAGTGAGCTTGAGGACATGTTATTTAATAATATACAGTCAGAGGAACAAAAGGAAAAAGAATAAGAAACAGTGAAGCATAAGTAGAGGACCTAGAAAATAGACTCAAAAGGGTAAATCTAAGAGTTATTGGCTTCAAAGAGAGAGTAGAGAGGGACATGGGGATATAAAAGTTATTCAAAGGGATAATATCAGAGAACTCCCAAGCCTAGAGAATGATATCAATATCCAAGTACAAAAAGATTATATATCATCAACCAGATTAAACCCAAAGAAGACTACCTTAAGACATTTACTAATCAAATGCCCAAATATAGGTTATAAAGAAATGATCCCAAGAGCAGCGAGAAAAAGGAAACAAGTAACAAACAAGGAAGCTCCAATGCATCTGGCAGCAGACTTTTCAGTGGAAACCTTACAGTCCAGGAGAGAGTGGCATGACACATTTAAAGTGCTGAAGAAAAAAAAAATCACTTATGACCTATAATTGTATATCCAGTGAAAATTCCCTCCAAACATAAAGAAATAAAGACATTCCCAGACAAACAAAAGCTGAAAGTTTCAACAGCAGAACTGTTCTGAAAGAAATGTTAAAGGGAGTACTTCAATCAGAAAGAAAAGAATGTAAATGAGCAATAAGTAATCACCTGAAGGTACACAACTCATAGATAATAGTAAGTACACAGAAAAATACAGAATATTTTAACACCATAACTGTGGTATATGAACTACCTTTTTCCTAAGTAGAAAGACTACGTGATAAATCCATCAAAAATAATAACTATGAAACCTTTTTAAGACATAGACAATACAATAAAATATAATTAGAAACAAAAAGTTAAAAAGCAAGAGAACAAACATAAGGTATAGAGTTTCTGTTGCTTGTTTGTTTATGCAGATAGTGTTACATTGTTATAAGGTTAAAATAATGGGTTACAAGACAGTTGCAAGTCTCATGGTAACCTCAAACCAAAAAAGCATACAATAGATATACAGAATATAAAAAGCAAGAAACAAAATCGTCTTACCAGACAAAAATCACTTTCTCTACAGGAAGAAAGGAATAAAAGGAAGAAAGGAAGAGAAGACCACAAAACCATCAGAAAACAAATAAAAGAATGGTAGGTGTAAGTCCTTATTTATTGACAATACCACTGAATATAAATGTACTAAATTCTCCAATAAAAAGACATAGATGACTGAATGAATAAAAAAGCAATATGTATTTCATTAATCTATTGTCTACAAGAAACACACTTCACCTATAAAGACACACATAGACTGAAAATAAAGAGATGGAAAAGAAGTTTCATACCAATGGAAACCAAAAAAGCATAGAAGTTGCTGTACTTATATCAGACAAAGTAGATTTCAAGACAAACAAAGAAGGTTACTATATAATGATAAAGGGGTCAATTTAGCAACAGGATGTAACAATATTAAATATACAGAGATTTATATATATTTATAATGATATATATATAAAATATATATTTATATATTTATAACTTGATATATATATAAAACTTTAAAAATTTTTTGAAACAAATAGTAATGGAAACAAAACATACCAAAACCTATGGGATATATAAAAGTGGTACTAAGAGGGAAGTTTATAGCTATGACTGCTTACATCAAAAAAGTGAAAAATCATCAAATATACAATCTAATATTGCAACTTAAAGAACTAGAAATGCAAGAGAAACCCAAACCCCAAATTAGTAGAAGAAAATAAATAATAAAGATGATAACAAAAATAAATTGAAATGAAGAAAACAATACATCAATGAAATAAATAGTTTTTTTTTTATTTTTTGGAAACTTAAGCAACATTGACAAATGTCTAGAGACACTAACAAATAAAAACAAGAGAGAAGATACAAATAATTAAATCAGAAATGAGAAGGGAGACAATACAACCCATACCACAGAAATTCAAAAGATCACTGGTGGCTACAATGAACAATTATATGCCAACAAATTGAAAAATCGAGAAGAAATATACAAAGATTAAACTACAAAGATATCCACAACCTGAACAGACCAATAACGAGTAATGGGATCAAAGCTGTAATAAAAAAGTCTCCCAATAATAATTTTTAAAAATTTTATTTAATTGTACTCTCATCTTTATTCCCTTTTCCTAATTTGGAGTTTGGTTTCTTCTTGCTTTTCCCAGAGATGCATGATTGGATTATTTATTTGAAATACTTCTACCTTTTTGATGAAAGTGCTTATTGCTATAAACTGCCCTTTTAGCACTACATTTTCCTATATGCCATATGTTTTGGTATGAGGTATTCTCATTTTCATTTGGTTCAAAAAATTTTTGAATTTCCTCCTTAATTTCTTTATTGATCCAATAGTTATTCAAGAGCATGTTGTTTAATTTCTATGAATTTGTACAGTTTTCAAATTTCTTTTTATTGCTGTCTAATTTTGTTTCATTACAGTAAAAGAAGACTTGATAAGACTGATTTTTTAAAATTTCTTGAGACTTGTTTTTCATCCTATCGTATGTTGTACCTTGGAGAAAGTTTTATGTTTTGATAAGAAGAATGTGTGTTCTGTAGCTGTTGGATGAAATGTTTTACTAATGTCTGTTAAGTTCACCTGGTCTAAAATGCACTTTCAGGCAATGTTTCTTTGCTAATTTTCTTATAGATGATCTGTTTAATGGTGAGAGTGGTGTGTTGAAGTCCCCAATTATTATTGTATTGGAGTCTATCTCTCCCTTTAAGTGTAATACACTTTGCTTCATATCTCTAAGTGCTCCAGTGCTCAGTGCACATATATTTAGAATTACTACATTCTCTTGCTGAGTTGATCCCTTCATCATAATGTAATGATCTTCTTTGTCTCTTTTTACTTTTTTTTTTTCTTCATTTAACATCTGTTTTATCTGACGTAAGTATAGCTACTTCGGCTTGCTTTTGGTTTCTATTTGCATGAAATATCTTTTTCCATCCCTTTATTTTCAGCCTATATGTATCTTTACAGGTAAGAATGGTTCTTTGTAGGCAGAATATAACTGGGTCACTTTTTAAAATTCAGCCTGACTACATCTTTTAAGTGGATAGATAAATCCATTTACAATTAAGGTCATTATTGGTATATCAGAGTTTATTCCCGTCATCCTATAAACTGATTTCTGGTTTGTTGCTTACTCTCATATCATCATTGTGGCTTGGTGGTTTTCTGTAGTGGTAACAGTTGAGTCCTTTCTCTTTTTTGTTTGTGTATTTTCTCTCCTAGTGGCTTTTATATCTTTGTATGTATTCATGATGATTGATATCATTCTTTTTTGTCTTGGTGTTGTACTTCCTTAATTGTTTCTTGGCCTGGTCTAGTGGTGATACATTCTATCAGCTTTTATTTGTCTGGGAAATATTTTACTTTTCCTACATTTCTGAAGAATGACATCACTGAGAATAGTATCCTTTATTGGCAGGTACCCCCCACACCCTACTGCCATCCAGCACTTTTATTATATTATCCCATTCTCTATTGAGCTGTAACATTCCTGCTGAAAAATCTGCTATTAGTGAAATGGAGGTTCATTTATAGGTATCAAGATGCTTTTCCCTTACTGTTTTTAGAATTTTCTCTCTTTCTTTGACTTTAGAAAGTCTCACTAAGTTGTGCCATGGAAAAAACCTTTATGCATTGTGGCTGTTTAAGGCTTCCTGTATTTGGATATCTAAATCTTTTGCTAGACTTGGAAAGGTTTCATCTATTATTTCATCATCTATGTTTTCTAACCCATTCATTTTTTTCTTTATCTCCTGGGACTCCACAAATTTAAATATTTGGTCCCCATATGGTGTTGCATATGTAATGTAGGCTTTGTTCATCCTTTTAAATTCTCTTTTCTTTATTTCTGTCTGACTGAGTTATTTCAAAAGATTTGTCCTCAAGTTCTAAAATTCTTTATTCTACTTGATTTAGTCAATTATTTAAACTTTCCCATATATTTTCAACTTCATTCAGTGAATTATTTAGTCCCAAAATTCTGTTTGTTTGTTTTTTAGTGATGTTTATCTCTTTGGCAAATTTCTCATTCATATCCTGAATTGTTTTTCTGATTTCTGTATATTGTTTTTCAGTATTCTCTTGTATTTCCCTGAGTTTTTTAAAATCAATGTTTCAAATTATTTTCCAAGATTTTGCAAATTTACTTTTGATTTGGACCTATTTCTGAAGAATTATTGTGCTCCTTTGGAAGTGTCATATTTCCTTGCTTTTTCATGTTCCCTATGTTGTTATATGTTGTTATGTTGATATATGCACATGTAGTCTAACAATTACTTCTAACTTTTTGAATTTGTTTTCATAGGGGAGGACTTTTTCTGAAGATGCATCTATAGTGTTTGCTGGGTAGGCCACTTTGGTTTTGATTGTGGGTGCATTCAGTAGCATACTCGCTGTATGATTTCTTTGTCTGAAAATAAAATTACTGGTGTTTGTAATATCCTTGATGTCTTAGGGTCCAGTTATTACTGGAGGTTGTGGTGAAGTTTGGCTGAAGACTGGCCCCCAGTGGTGGCATTGGTAGGCTGAGGCTGCCTATCCTTGTCCCCAGGGCAGAGTATTATGGCACCTCTGTTAGTAGATCTGTGGGAGCTGATTATTGGGCCTTTATATTGTTTGCTTGGATTTCAGTTGTGGCATTGGTGACCGGATGGGTGGGAAAGTTCTCAAGCCACTATCCAGCAGATGTGGCATGGGCAATTGCAGTAGCAGTGGTGGGACAACTCTCTCGGTCTTGAGCAGTATATGCTGGTATTGGTGGTGGCCCCAATGGGCTGGGAAGGCTGATCTCCAGGTCTTCAGGTAGTGTGTGCATGTAAATGTCAGCTGTGGCAGTATCAGCAGGGTGGGTGTCCTCAACCTCAGTTCTCTGGGAGGAGTGCTCAAGAAGACAGTCTGGGTGATACCTAGACCTCTGGACTGCACACTATGGCATGAGGGGTTGAAGCAGAACTAAGTGAGCATGTTTTTGGTCCTCACAGTGGTGCTGACATTGGCTGTGGGAGGTAGAGGCAGAGTGATCCTTAGGCCACCAGTATAATGCTAAAGTAGAGAGAGGCAGCAAAGGCAGCTGCACTGAAGCTTTGTTACTAAGGGTGGGGGGTTGCTTTCAGTGGCAGCTGCCATATGCGGGTGGTTGGGGAGTATGCACTTTGTTCACACTTTGTCTCCAACAATGTCAGTCAACATTTCACTCAAACTTCATTTTCAATGGCAGCATAGAGCAACTGAAGCTACAGGTAGGGAACTCTGCTGCTGCATAGTGGCTTCCCTCCTGGAGGCAGTGGGGTCACTGCCTGTTGCCCATGTTTTGGCCCTATTGATAGCTGCCAGCCAGTGTGGTGGCTATCGGTGGGGGATGTCAGTGAAGCTCCAGGGATGTGGAGATGAAGGCACTGTTGAGACCAGTGGCCAAATGTAGTATTAGAATCTGGGATCTCAAAATGGCACCTTGCAGTAGTTGCCTAGAACTTGGAGCAGAGAGGAGGTAGAATCCAGCACAAGCTCTGTCTTTAGAGCAGTACTATTGTGTGGTCTTCAGGCAGCTGCCTGTTAGTTTCAGGCAGGGTCTGCAAGAGTCAAGAGGCTCTTCCATTTCTAAGATTGCAGGAGTCCACAGTAGAAAGGTGGACTTACCGTTTACCCATTTTGGGGAGTCTCATGAGGCTCCCAGTAGATCCCAGCTGAGGAGCCTGCCTTTCTTCCCTCTCCTTCTGTGCTTTGGATATTTCCTGTGCTTTAGGTATGTCCTGTCACTTTTCTGTTGAACCACAGTGTTCTCTTTTGGATAAGCTATTCAAAGTGTGATTACCTACTGGCTATTTAGTTTCTTATTTGTGGTGAAGGGGAGTATGAGATGTCTCTAGTAAGCCATCTTGAATTACCTGCTATCTGGTTTGCTATCTTTAACATGTTTAACAATAAGGTATTCAGATGAAGAATTGTCCTATCACAATACTTAAATCTAAAATGTGGATAAATTGTTATTCATTGAAGGAGACAAATGTAGAACCTGAAAGATGGCTGACTAGAAGCAGCAGCAATCAGAGGCTCCCACTGAAAATAACCATAACAGCATGCCAATCCTGCAATGGCAACCAAAGTATCCATCCTGGAACTGACTAGGCAGCTGGCATGATCCACAGAGAGGAAGGAAGAGCAGTGTGGTGTGGTGGTTCACCTGAGAGCCACACAAGACAGGGAAACCTCCACCCCCCAGCCAAGGGAGTTGGTGAGTGAGTATGTTACCAAGCCTGGGAAACCTTGCTATTTCCATAGAACTGTACAACCCATGGATCAGAAGATCCCACTCATGAACCCATGCCACCAGGCCTAGGTTCCCAACCACAGAGCTGTGCAGATTCTCAAAACCTCTCAGCTAGAATCTACTTAAACCTGCCAAGCTCTCTGGGAGAGGGGTGATCAGCACCACAGCTGCAACTGCCTGCTGTCTAAGCCATTGGAGTTCCTTGGCAGGGGAGGGTGACAGCCAACACTAAAATTCATAGCTGCCTAACACACATAGCTCCCAGGGTTGGGGAAGGGTGACAGCCCTTTCTATAGCTTCAGGCTGCACTTTTCCCCTGCTGGTGCCAGGGAGGCTTGATGACTTCGTCCCAAGAGGGATCTCCCACAGCCCAACACAACAGCTGTGGCAGACTGCAGCCAGAGTGCCTCTTAAGGCTTGACCCTGATCCATGCATCCTCACTGAGTAGGGCCTCCTTGGAGGAACTCCAACCACTCTAGCCAGGGGCTCAGGTACAGAACTCTGATCTCCCTGGCTGGAGCACCTTGTAGGAGGGGCAGCCACAGTCTTCATGGACCAGCAGACTTAGTTTTTCCTCCTGCTAGTTTGGAGGAATCTGGACGGCCCAGACTAGTGGGTTTCCCACCAGCAAAGCACACCTCCTCCAAAGGAGAATAAGAGTGCTGCATTAAATGGTCCTGCTCCCTGTGCCACCCAACTGGGTGAGACCCACCAAGAGGGATTGTCAGATATCCTATGCAGGAGCATTCCTATTGGCATCAGGTTAGTACCCCCCCAAGTTCAGAGATCCCAGAGGAAGGAGTAGGTACCCATCTTTGTTGTTCTCCATCCAGCCTCTTCAAGTGACATCTTCAGGCTTGGGAACAAACCAGATCAATAGGACCTGAACTGAACCCCCAGCAAACCACAGCAGTCCTACAAGAGGGCGACCTGACCATTGAAGGAAAAATAAAAATGAAACAAACAGAAAACAACAACAACAGCATCAACAATAGGAACAAAAAAGCCCGCACACAAATCCCATCAAAGGGTCAGCAGCCTCAAAGATCAAAACTAGAAAAACTAATGATGAGAAAGAACCAACGAAAAAAAATGCTGAAAACCCATCTAATTAAACTAAAGAGCTTCTGCATGGCAAAAGAGGCTGTTATTCGAGTGAACAGGAAACCTACATAACAGGAGAAATATACAATATTTGCAATATACCCACCTGACAAAGTTCTAATATACAGAATCTACAAGGAACTTAATCAAATTTATAAGAAAAAAAAAGCAAATAACCCCATCAAAAAGTGGGCAAATGATATGAACTGACACTTCTCAAAGGAAGACATTTATGTGACCAAGAAACATGAAAAAAAGCTCAACATCACTGATCATTAGAGAAATGCAAATCAAAATCACAGTGAGATACCATCTCACACAAGTATAATGGTGATTATTAAAAAGTCAAGAAACAATAGATGCTGGCAAGGGTGTGGAGAAATAGGAACAATTTTAAATTGGTGGTGGGTTTGTAAATTAGTTCAACCATTGTGGGAGACAGTGTAGTGATCCCTCAAGGATCTACAACCAGAAATATCATTGGGTCCAGCAAACCCCTTACTGGATATATACCCAAAGGAACATAAATTATTCTACTGTAAAGACACATGCACACGTATGTTTATTGCAGCACTATTTACAATAGCAAAGACATGGAACCAACCCAAATGTCCATCACTGTAGACTGAAAAAAGAATATGTGGTACATATACACCATGGAATACTATGCAGGCATAAAAATGAATGAGATCATGTCTTTTGCCAAAACATGGGTGAAGCTGGAAGCCATCATCCTCAGCAAACTAACACATGAATGGAAAAGTAAACACTGCATGTTTTCACTCATAAATGAGAGTTAAACAATGAGAACACATGGACACAGGAATGGGAACAACGCACACTGGGGCCAGTCTGGGACTGAGGGGTGAGGGGATGGAGAGCATTAGGTCAAATATCTAATGCATGTGGGGCTTAAAACCAAGATGATGGGTTGACATGTGCAGAAAACAACCATTACACATGTATACCTATGTAACAAAACTGCATGTGCTGCACTTCTATTTCGGAACTTAAAGTAAAATAAAAAAGAATATGTAGAACCTGAGAACTACTCTACAGCCAATTTTGTTTTGAAAAGTTGAGGTTTTGTGCAATCCATTGTAGATATTATCCATATTTTACAGCATTTGGCTGCAACATTCTATATTTTGACAAACTTAAAGTGTTATATATCAACTATTATAGCACCATATAGAATAGCTTGATTATCCTAACAAATATCTCATATTTTGCCTATTGAACTAACCGTCCTCTATATCCCTGGCAACCATTCATCTATTTACCATTTCTGTTGCTTGCCGTTTTCAGAATTTCATATAAATGGAATCATCAGTGTATAGTATTTCATTGTACTGATGTACCACCATTTGCTTGCCCACCTGCCTATTGAAAGACATATTGGTTGTCTCCATCTCCTGTTTTCTTATAATTATGAGTAAAGCTGCTATAATCATTTATATGTAGGATTTCGTAGAATGTAAATTTTCAAATCAGTTGGGTACCTACCTAAGAATGTAATTGCTGGATCATATGGTAAGACTGTTTAACTTTGTAAGAAATTGCCAACAGTCTTCCACAGTGGCTGTACTATTTTGCATTCCCATGTACAATAAATGTGAGTTGATGTTATTCCTCATTAATAATTGGAATTTTTAGGGTGTTGGATTTAGCCATTATAGTAGGTTGATAGCCTTTTTTTCTAAAATGTATATAATAAAAATCACATGGAAGTTTCATACTAAGAACACAATGGAAGATTATGCTTGCATGAAACTTTCAGGTTACTTTTTCAGAATAATGTTAATAGCTTTAATTACATTTTTTAGCTTGAAAATATATTTATGTTAAAATTTATGCTTGCTTAGGAAATATATTTTAAAGACTGAAACTATTTACTCCAATACAATTTTGGGGGGAAAAAGTCACCACTAACTAACTCATTTATATCAATCATCTTAGAATATAGTATATACTATTGACATATAGAAAATGCTAGATTCTGGTCAGACTTTTCAGTAACCTTGACTTTGAAACATTAAACAATCTAAGTCCAAATAAGAAAATTCTTAAACACTGATAAATATATATGAGGGTTAAATTAAATATCCTTTGTATTTTTTTCCCATGTAATACTAAATAAATCTAAATTTTGTTTTGCCAGAATTAAGACTCCTCATCTTGAAAATTTAATAGACTATAAAATTAGCATTTTGGAGATATCTTATCACAAAAAGTTAAAAATCTCTATCTTTACTTCATATTTTAAAAAATGACAAGAAGGAATCAGTGCCCAAATGAGATTTCAAGTTCTAAGTACACTGAAACTGTGTACTGATTTAGTGCTGATATTAGATTTTACTGATTGACTATATTGCAATAGACAGGGCACCCAGCACCTTAATACAGAATTTTCAGTTGAATAATGGCTTAAAATTAAACTACCAAGTATAGATTTGTTAACCAGCCTAAGTGACATTCGGCTAGAATATACAGGCAAGTAGTCAACCTCCTTCAAAAATTATGTACAGTGTCCTATAAAATGTTTCAACTTATTTTAGGCTTTCCCAAAATTAGAAGACAAAGACATTTCAAAATGTTTGCCACAAAAGCAAGACATATTAAACTTTCATAGAAGTTTTATATGATATCCACTCAACAGAAGATAAATGTGTTCTATCAGGTAGACACTTACTAAGTCAGAACAAAAGCATGTTAATTCAGGACAGAGAAAGACGGAGGAAAAAATATTGTGCTCCTTTAAAGCATCTTTAAATGAATCAGACTGGTAATCTAATTATTAAATTGACTTCATAATTCTTAATTTTGATTAACATTTTCAAACGAGAACTGATCTAAACTGAGAAAGAACTGTTCTAGCCATCTGATTCTTGGCAAGAATGGATTGATTTATATTTTTAGAGTGCAAAAAGCATCAACAGTATACAAATATATTTTAAAACAAACTATTACATTGTGAAACATATAGACCTTCTGTGTCTTCTATTGCATGCATTCCCCACTGTTTTCCTAGTAACATAGCTGTGTCACATCTGTAGGATATTACAGCAATGGCATGATTCAACAAATTTAGAAATAACTAGCAGTTGTTGAAAAAAAAAAACTAAATGGTTTTTTGTCCAATAATTAATCAATGAATTAAAAACATCTAATCTAAGGTTAGGAATACTGTAGCATAATACAGTAACGATTCAATTCAATACATTTAAAGGTAAAGGCTCAGAAGTGTATTAAGTATTTTAGGTGGTAGTACAGAAGTTTCCTGAGGACACAGAACATACAAACAGGAAATGAAGGTTTATAGAAGTGAGATATAGAGTTAATTGAAAGAAATGAGTGAAAAGGAGAAAACAGGAGGTGTCATACAAATATTTATACTTTTAACTACATTTATACTCCAGGTTTCTTAAGTACTTTGATATGATGGAGAGATTTGAAAGGTGAGGTGTGTGAAGTAAACAGAATAAGGGGAACTAAGTATTACTTTTTGGAAAACAATATAATGAGATTTTCCCCTTATGCAAAGTGCATGCCATCACTTATTTTCTCAGTACAGATGGGTAATTAGAGAATGAAGCACACAGTTTTTCTACTGGGTTTTCTTTTGGGAAAAGGAAATCCAGATTTGCCTATATATTGTATGGAAATTTTAATATAAGAACATTCATTGAGTTGATATTTTACCAGTACTCATTTTACATTAATATGAACACAAAAAGCAAATTCAGTTGATAATTTTTGTGTATAGTAAATATTATTTTAAAAACCCTGCAAAACATTAAGAATTTCAAGATTTTAAGTCAAACATCAATCTATCTAAATACATCATCATCATCATTATCATCTACCCTTCATAGAAAAGTTCCAGTCCCATGAAATTCAGTCACACAATTGTAGAAATATCAATATTCATAACTAGTCCATCTTATTTTCTCTAAAGTCCTAAATAAATATTCTATATGAGATATATTGCAACCTCCTACAAACCAGACTAATACTTTCATTTGTTACAAAATTTTCCTATTTTAAATGTGTGTGTGTACTAGTTAATAACTATTTTATAATTTGACCCAAACAGAAAGGAGCAGACAAGAAGAAATGCTTCTTAAAAGTAGCATTAAGTGAATTAAAACTATCTCATGAACAATATTTTTATTTTATAATGTTTAAAGAGTATTTTGTGTTTAGTTTTTACAAACTATTCTGTCATATCACTTCCTGAGACTCAGTTAGATGACTATAGTGTGTTGACTACTTGATTTGTGCTATTTTTCTTTTGCTTTTCTATTTGGACTGTGGATCAAGAACCTGACAAGCTATATATATATATATATATATATATATATATATATATATATATATAATTTGAATCATCAACTATACATCATTTTAATAAATTAAACTCTAATCCAAAACCATGATTAGTAAACTAGAAAGGTATATGCAACAGAAATATATAACGTTAATAATCACTTTCAAATTTATTTTATTTAATCACCAAAATAACTCTGTGCAGTATTTATTATTATTTAGATTCTTACAGAATTGGAAACTGAAATTCAGAGCGGTTGAATAATTTGCTTAATGTTATACAAATAGTTAGCTGTGGGGCATGAGTTTAAATTTACAAAGCCACCAGTATTTACCAAAGACCATATGTGTCCATGAATCTGTAAATCCCATGCTCAACTGACCCTTTTAAATGTAGTGTTCAAATAACCCTTGCCTAAGTGACTAACTTCAGACTCTATCTGATCTGAATCATAAGGCCAGAATATGAAACATGACTTATAACAGCAAATATAGCTATATCAGTAAATGTTTACTAAGCAATAGACAGTAGGCCAAGATCGACAAGATCCATATTCCCATGGAATTCAAAATCCTGTAATAATTAAAAACCAAGTAAAATAATAAATAAGATACCTTTGGTTAATGTTGCATGCTATGAAGCAAACTAGGTGAAGTAATAGGATAAAGTGTGCCTTGGGCTAGAGAAGTTTGTTTGAATAAGACAGCAAGGAAAAACTTCCCTCAAAAGAGGTGAAATTTGAGCTAAGACCTGGATAATCCTGGATAATAACACACACACACACACACACACACACACACACAGGCACACAATCTATCTATCTATCTACCTATCTATCTATCATCATCGTCTAAATATACTATTATATATCCAGACACAGGTATTTTTAAAAGTTAACATGGCTTCCATTTAAATGTTCAAGATATAAGATAATTACATCAAAATTAATAACAAAGTAGACCACTAAAGAATTGTGGTGCACTATTTTGCTTTTATAAGAATTTTGCAATTTTATTTTAGTCTGAATTTAATATCTTGACTCAGAAGGTTTTTTTTTTACTATATGTTGGGTTAAACTACTGATTTAAACATTTGTTTCATATGAAATTAAGTAAGAATATAAACTCATACTAAAAATTAAGTGTCATTAACTGCTCATTTCCCAAAAGTATTTCTATCATTGTTTTTATGTAACTTTTGAGTGAGTGAAAAAGAAAAAAAACACTTCATTACTAAGCTGAAAGACAGTCAAAACTTATCACTTGATTGAATTTAGTTTTAAAAAATATTTTCAAATTGTTGACTAGAGAATTAATCACATTATTATTTTTGTAAACTTTTATTTAAGGTTCAGGAGTACCTGTGCAGATTTGTTATACACAGAAATTGCATTTCACGGGGCCTTTGGTGTACAGATTATTTCGCAACAGAGATAATAAGCATAATACCTGATAGGTAGTTTTCAATCCTTCATCCTCAAGTAGGACTTGGTGTGTGTTGTTCCCTTTCATATGTCCACGTGTATTCAAAATTTAGCTCCAATTTATAAGGGAGAACATGTAGTATTTGGTTTTCTGTTTGTGCATGAGGCCTCTAACTCCACTCATGTTGCTACTAAGGACGTTATCTTTGTTCTTTTCTATAGCTGTGCAGTACAACATGATGTATATGCTCCACATTTTCTTTATCTTGGCTACTAGATGGACATTTAGGATGATTTAGGATGATTCCTTATCTTTGCTATTGTGAAGAGTGCTGCAATAAACATACACAAGCATATTACTTTATCATAGAATGATTTATATTCATTTATGTACATACTCAGTAGTGAGATTTCTGGGTAGAATGGTAGTTCTCTTTTAAGTTCTTTGAGAAATCATCTAATTGCTTCCAACCAATGTATAATGCAAATTCCCCAGCATCTGTTATCTTTTTACTTTTTAATAGTAGCCATTCTGACTGGTGTGAGAGTGTATCTCATTGTGTTTTTCATTTGCATTTCTCTAGTGATTAGAGATAGAGCATTTTTTTTCCAATGATTGTATGTGGAAAAGAGTCTGTTCATGTCCTTTGCCCACTTTTTAATGGGTTTGTTTGTGTTTTGCTTCTTAATTTAAGTCCCTTAGAGAATCTGGATATTAGACCTTTGTCAGACTCATAGTTTGAAAATACCCTCCCGGACTCTGTTGACTGTCTGTTTACTCTGTTGATAGTTACTTTTGCAGTGCAGAAGCTCTTTAGTTTAATTAGGTTTCATTTATCAGGTGTTTTTATTTTGTTTTTGTTACTATTGCTTTGGCCTTTTTGTCATGAAGCCATTGCCTGGTTCTATGTCCAGAATGACAATTCATAGGATATCTTCCAGGATTTTTATAGTATTAGGTTTTAAATTGAAGTCTTTAACGTATCTTTTGTTGAATTTTTCTGTGGTGTAAGGAAGGAATCCAGTTTCAATCTTCCACATGTAGCTAACATAGTATCCCAGTAGCATATATTAGAGAGTCCTTTGTCCATTGCTTGTTTTTGTTGACTACTGACTGTTGAAGATCAGATGGTTGAAGGCATACAGCTTTATTTCTGAGATTTTTATTCTATTTGTTTATACGTCTATTTTTGTACCAATAGCATGCTGTTTTTGGTTTTTGTAGCCTGGTAGAATATTTTGAAGTTGCATAATGTGATGCCTCCAGCTTTGTTATTTTTGCTTACAATTTCTTTGGTTATTCAGCTTCTATTTTGGTTCCATATAATTTTTAAATAGTTTTTCTAATTCTGTGAAGAATGCCACTGGTAATTTGATCAGAATAGCATTCAATCTGTGAACTTATTTAAACATCCTACGCATTTTAATGATACTGATTCTCCCTGACCATAAGCATGGAATATTTTTCCATTTGTTTGTGTCATCTCTGATATCTTTCATCAGGGTTTTGTACTTCTCTGTGTAGCAATCTTCCGCCTCCATGGTTAGCTGTATTCTTAGATATTTTAATCATTTTCTGGCTATTGTGAATGGAGTGGCATTCTTGATTTGGCTCTCTGCTTGGATGTTATTGGTAAATATGAATGCTACTGATTTTTTTAAATCAATTTTGTATCCTGAAACTTTACTGAAGTCATTTATCAGATCTAGGAGCCTTCTAGCAGGGTCTACAGGGTTTTCTACACACAGAATTATCTCATCAACAAAGAGAAACGGTTTCACTTCTTCTCTTCCTATTTAGATGCCCTTTTTATTTCTTTCTTTTGCCTGATTTCTCTGGCTAAGATTTCCAGGACTATCGTGAATAAGAGAGATGAGAGAGATAATTTTTGTCTTGTTCCACTGTTCAAGGGGAATGTATCCAGCTTTTGACTCTTCAGTGTGATGTTGGCTATGTGTTGGTTACATATGACTCCTATTATTTTGAGGTGTATTCTTTGATTCTTATTTTGTTGAGGATTTTTAACATGAAAGAATGTGGAATTTTATTGAAATCTTTTTCTGCATCTATTGAAATGGTTATATGGATTTGTGTGTGTGTGTGCTTAGGTAATAATTGACATTTATTGATTTGAGTATGTTGAACAAATCTTGAGTCCCAGGAAGAAAGCCTACTTGATTGGGGAAGATTAGCTTTTGATGTGCTTCTGGATTCAGTTGGCTAAGTTATTGTGTTGAGGATATTTGCATGTATGTTCACCAAGTGTATTGGCTTGATGTTTTCTTTTTCTGTTGTATTTTTGCCACATTTTGTTATCAGTATAAAACTAGTTACATAGAAGTAGCTAGAGAGAAGTCCCACCTCCTCATTTTTTTTGGAGTAGTTTCAGGAGGAATGGTACCAGCTCTTCCTTATATGTCTGGTAGAATTTAGCTGTGACTCAATCTGGTACTGGGAATTTTCTGATTGGTAAGTTTTCTATTACTTATTCAATTTTGGAACTCAATATTGGTCTGTTTAGTGTTTCATTTTTTTTTTCTGGTTAAATCTTGGAAGGAGGTATGTTTCTAGAAATTTATCGTTATTTTTATTGTTCTTTAAATTCTGGTAGACATGTGTATATCTTGCAGGATTGCTGCATAGGTACACACATGCCATGGTGGTTTGCTACCTTCATCCCCCTCATCACCTACATCAGGCATTTCTCCCAATGTTATCCCTCCCCAACCTCCCTATCACCCACTGTCCCTTCCCTAGCCCCCCACAACCCCCAACAGATCCCAGTGTGTGATGTTCCCCTCCCTGTGCCCATGTGTTCTCATTGTTCAACACCCACCTATGAGTGAGAACATTCGGTGTTTGGTTTTCTGTTCTTGTGTCAGTTTGCTGACAATGATGGTTTCCCGATTCATCCATATTCCTACAAAGAACATAAACTCATCACTTTTATGGCTGCATAGTATCCATGGTGTATATGTGCCACATTTTCTTTATCCAGTTTATCATTGATGGGTATTTGGGTTGGTTTCAGGTCTTTGCTATTGTAAAGAGTGCTGCAATGAACATACATGTGCATGTGTCTTTATAATAGAATGATTTATAATCCTTTGGGTATATACCTAGTAATGGATTGTTGGATCAAATGGAATTTCTATTTCTAGGTCCTTGAGGAATCGCCACACTGTCTTCCACAATGGTTGAACTAGTTTACACTCCCACCAACAGTGTAAAAATGCTCCTATTTCTCCACATCCTCTCCAGCATCTGTTGTCTCCAGATTTTTTAATGTTCACCATTCTAACTGGCTTGAGATGGTATCTCAATGTGGTTTTGATTTGCATTTCTTTAATGACCAGTGATGATGAGCACTTTTTCATATGTTTGTTGGCCTCATAAATGTCTTCCTTTGAAAAGTGTCTGTTCATATCCTTTGCCTACTTTTGAAAGGGTTTAGTTTTTTTAGTAAATCTGTTTTACTTCTTTGTAGATTCAGGATATTAACCCTTTGTCAGATGGGTAGATTGCAAAATTTTTTTCCCATTCTGTTGGTTGCTGGTTCATTCTAATGATTGTTTCTTTTGCTGTGCAGACACTCTTAAGTTTAATTAGATCCCATTTGTCTATTTTGGTTTTTGTTGCCATTGCTTTTGGTGTTTTAGTTATTAAGTCCTTGCCTATGCCTATGTCCTGATTTTTGTGGTGTTATGTCGTATGTTTAAATCTTTAATCCATCTGGAGTTGATTTAGTAATAAAAACAACATGGTACTAGTACCAAAACAGAGATAATAGACCAATGGAACAGAACAGAGGCCTCAGAAGTAACGCCACACATCTACAACCATCTGATCTTTGATAAATCTGACAAAAACAAGCAATGGGGAAAAGATTCCCTGTTTAATAAATGGTGTTAGGAAAACTGGCTACCCATGTGGAGAAAGCTGAAACTGGATCCCTTCCTTACACCTTACACTGAAATTTATCAACTTTTTTTCTAGGTTTTGTAGTTTGTGTGCATAGAGGTGTACATAATACTCTCTAAAAGTTTTTGCATTTCTGTGAAGTCAGTGGTAATGTCCTCTTTGTCATTTCTCTTTGTGTTTATTTCAGTCTTCTCTTTTTTTCTTCATAAGTCTAACTAGTGGTCTGTTTATGTTATGTATTCTTTCAAAACTCCAGTAATTAGATATGTCAATATTTTCTATGTTTTTTCACATCTCAGTTGGATTCACCTTAGCTCTGATTTTGGTTATTTCTTGATTTCTGCTGGTTTGGGGATTTATTTGCTTGTATTTTTCTAGCTCTTCTGGGTGTGATGTTAGGTCATTAATTTGAGACCTTTTAACTTATTCATGCGGACATTTTGTGCTATAAAGGTTCATCTTTACAATGCTTTAGCTGTGACCCAGGATTTCTGGCATGCTGTATCTTTGTTCTCATTAATTTCAAATAATTTCTTGATTTCTGACTTAATTTTATTCTTTACCAAAAATTTATTAGGGAGCAGGTTAATTTCTCTATAATTGTAAGGTTTTGAGTGATAGTCTTTGTACTGATTTCTAATTTTATTGCATTGTGATTCTAGAGTGTGATTGGTATGATTTTGATATTTTTGAATTTGCTGGGAATTGTTTTATGGTTAACTGTGTTGTCAGTTTTAAAGTATGCACTATGTGCACATGAGAAGAATATATTTTCTGTTGTTTTTGAGTGGACAGTTCTTTAAATTTCTATTAAATCTATTAAGTCAATATGATTAAGTGTTGAGTTCAGGTCCCAAATATCATTAGTTTTCTGTCTCAACAATCTGTGTAATACTGTCAGTCGGGTGTTGACATCCCCCACTATTATTGTGTGGTTGTCTAAACCTCTTCCTAGGTCTCTATTATTTGTTTTACAAATCTGCATCCTCCTGTGTTGGGTGCATTCACATTTAGGATAGGTAAGTATTTTTATTGAATTGAACCCCTTACAATTATTTAATGCTCTGCTATGTCTTTTTTGATCACTTTTTGGTATAAATTCTGGTTTGTCTGAAATTATACTATCAGCTCCTACCTTTTTCTGTTTTCCATTTGCTTGGTTGATTTTTCTCCACCCCTTTTCTTTGAACCTATGGGTGTCATTGAACATGAGATGGATTTCATCAAGACAGCATACAGGTGGGTCTTGTGTTTTTATCCAACTCACTACTCTGTGTCTTTTAATTGGGACATTTAGCCCATTTGCATTGAAGATATAGATATGCACAGATTAGATCCTGTTGTCGTGCTGTTAGCTGGTTATCATGCAGACTTGATTATGTAGTTGCCGTACAATGTCAGTGGTCTATGTACTTAAATGTTTGTTTTTTTTTGTGTGTGATGGCTGGTAATGGTCTTTCTGTTGATGTTTAGCACTCCTTTAAGGACTTCTTTTGAGGCAGGTCTGGTGGCAAAAAATTCCCCTATCATTTGCTTGTCTGAAAATCATCTCATTTCCTCTTCAATTTTGAAGCTTAGTTTGATTGGACATTAAATTATTGGTTGGAATTTATTTTTTTAACAATGCTTGATATAGGCTTCCAAACTCTTCTGGCTTGGAAAATATTTTCTGAAGGTATGCTATTAGTCTAGTTGAGTTCCCTTTGTAGGTAACATGACCTTTCTTTCTAGCTGCTTTTAAAATATTTTCTTTCATTTCAATCTTGGAGAATCTGATGACTGTGTGTCTTGTGGATGGTTATCTTGTATAGTACCTTCAAGGGGCTTCCTGTATATTCTGAACTTTAATGTTGGCCTCTCCAAAGATGTTGGGGAATTTTTCACAGATCAGATCCTCAAATATGTTTTGCATTTTCCTAGCTTTCTCTCCCTTTTTTGCAAAGACCTTTAAGAGTAACAGGTCTCTTTACATAATACTATATTTCTCAGAGTTTTTGTACATTCCATTTATTTTATTTTATTTTTTGTTTCTGTTCACTGAGATTATTCAAGGAATCTGTAATCAAGCTCTGAGATTCTTTCCTCAGCTTGGTCTATTTTGCCGTTAATATTTGCAATTGTATTACAAAATTCTTGAAGAGAGTTTTTCAGCTCTATCAGGCCAATTTGGTTTTTTCTTAAAATGCAGTTTGTCTTTCTGCTACAGTATCATTTTATTGTGTCCCTTAAATTCCTCAGATTGGGTTTCAAGTTTCTCCTGAATCTTGATCATCTTTATTTCTATCCATATTCTGAATCTGACGCCTGTCATTTCAGTAAGTTAAGCCTAGTTAAGAACCATTGCTGGAGAACTATTGAGGGATTTTAGAACTGAGACACTCTGGCTTTTTGAATTGCCAGATTTATAGTGCTGATTTTTTCTCATCTGTGTGAGCTGATGTTCCTTGAGTCTTTGACGTTACTGACCTTTGAATGGGATTTTTTGCTTTTATCTTCTCTAATTCTTTTGAGTGTTTGTTTACTGGGCTCAGTGGACTGGCTTTGATTTTGGAAGATATTATGGGGTCAAGGCTCAGCTCAGCACTCTGGGGCTGTGTCCTCTAACTCTAGGGCCCTAGTACCCAGCCCATAACTGTGTTCTCTGGCCCCTCAAGATCAAGAATCTGCCATGTAGGGGTTGATGTGTTCCTGGACTGCTGTCACTCACACTCCAATGCAGGGGTGATGCCAAAGCACTTTGTCAGGGTAATGGCAGCTGAATTCATGCGTTCTTGCTATTTTTTTTAGGATAAGAAAATGAGAGTTTTGAAGGTTTAACTTAATGATTCGTTCATATGGCATCATATTGTTGCTCTTTTTCTGAAGAGACTTCACTGCATTTTTGTGGTTTTAAATAATATTCCATATTTTAAATAATGTAGTGTTCTTATTCCTTTACTGGGATTCCTAGAAATCTTGAAATAACATAAATCTGTTATTTAGCAGAACTAAAAACAATGCAATTTATCTAGGGGAGTAGATCACTAAGTACTATTTAAATTTTCTTAGCTTCATCTTTTTGCTTTTATTTGCCTCATTTAAATGATGAAAAATATGATAAAGTAATAGAATAAAATCTTAGCGTATAGATAGAACTGACAGAAAATTAGAGAGGATGTAATTGAAATTGTGAAGAAATTAAGTTTCATAGACTTGTGGTCCTTTTGGAAAAAAGATCACTTAAAAGTTCGGTAACATCAAATTTTATAATATGACTCAATTGCTGCCAGCTAATGAAGTGCAATCAGTGTACCCCAACTAGTAGAACCAAGATAGTGCTTCACAAACTTGATTTGTCATAATCACCTGAGATATTTGTTAAGAGTGAAATTTTCAGCTTTTCCCCTAGATATTCCAATTTAGTGAGCCTCATGTATAATGTAGACATTTCCACAAACACCACCCCTACCCAACACGCACGTTCCAATGATTCTTATGATCAAGCAAGGTTGGAAAACACTACACTGACTGGCTAAATCTACAAGTTATGACTGCTTTCTCCAGGTTTGACCACAAATTCCAGGGGTCAAGGGGAATAGAATGACCATTATTACCTATTTTCAATGACCTGCTTAAGAGGTTATACTGCCATATATTTCCAGACAACTAAAATAGATACTTAACCAACTTTAGCCTTCCATTTTTATTTTCCTTGTTCCAGGTATGTTGAGATTCCAAAGAAATTTTAAAGGTGTTCTTACTAAATAAATTTTGTAGACTTCTGCAGAAAACACACCACAACATTTTTCTTTTCCTCATGGTAATACAAGATATAATACTATGATTTGGGGATCATAAAACAGAAAAGACTTGAGTTCTAATCCACATTCAGTCATTTACTAAACATATCATTCTACTCAAGTCATTCAACCATTGTGACTCTAGGTTTGCCATCTGTAAAGGTGAAGTAGAAATGCCTGGCCTACCTAACTCTCCACATTTTTACAATGACTAGAATTAGCTATTCTTTTTCTTTTTTTAATTTTTTAAATTGCGTTTTAGGTTTTGGGGTACATTTGAAGAACATGCAAGATTGTTGCATAGGTACACACATGGCAGTATGATTTGCTGCCTTCTTCCCCATCAACTATACCTGGCATTTCTCCCCATGTTATCTCTCCCCAACTCCCCGACCCCGCTGTCCCTCCCCTATTTCCCCCGGACAAACCCCAGTGTGTGATGCTCCTCTCCCTGTGCTCATGTGTTCTCATTGTTCAACATCCACCTGTGAGTGAGAGCATGTGGTGTTTGATTCTCTGTTCTTGCATCAGTTTGCTAAGAATGATGGTTTCCAGGCTCATCCATGTCCCTACAAAGGACACGAACTCATGGTTTCTTATAGCTGCATAGTATTCCATGGTGTATATGTGCCACATTTTCCCTGTCCAGTCTATCATCGATGGGCATTTGGGTTGGTTCCAGGCTATTGTAAACAGTGCTGCAATGAACATTCAAGTGCATGTGTCCTTATAGTAGAACGATTTATAATCCTTTGGATATATACCCAGTAATGGGATTGGTGGGTCAAATGGAATTTCTATTTCTAGGTCCTTGAGGAATCGCCACACTGTCTTCCACAATGGTTGAACTAGTTTACACTCCCACCAACAGTGTAAAAGTGTTCCTATTTCTCCACATCCTCTCCAGCATCTGCTGTCTCCAGATTTTTTAATGATTGCCATTCTAACCACATTGAGATACCATCTCATGATGGCATGAGATGGTATCTTAATGTGGTTTTGATTTGCATTTCTCTAATGACCAGTAATGATGAGAATTATATAATATGTTTGTTGGCCTCATATATGTTGTCTTTTATAAAGTGTCTGTTCATATCATTTGCCCACTTTTGAATGGGCTTGTTTTTTTCTTGTACGTCTGTTTTAGTTCTTTATAGATTCTGGATATTAGCCCTTTGTTAGATGGGTAGATTGCAAAATTTTTTTCTGATTCTGTTGGGTGCCGGTTTGCTCTAATGATTGTTTCCTTTGCTGTCCAGAAGCTGTGGGGTTTAATTACATACCATTTGTCTATTTTGGCTTTTGTTGCCAATGCTTTTGGTGTTTTAGTCATGAAGTCCTTGCCTATGCCTATGTCCTGAATGGTTTTGCCTAGGTTTTCTTCTAGGGTTTTTATGGTGTTAGTTCTTATGTTTAAGTCTTTAATCCATCTGGAGTTAATTTTAGTGTAAGGTGTCAGGTAGGGGTCCAGTTTCTGCTTTCTGCACATGGCTAGCCAGTTTTCCGAACACCATTTA
>CAUYQU010051466.1:0-29899 GCA_963574635.1 Cheracebus regulus | reverse complement strand
AGTGGGTGTGGGGAGCCTGCATGGAGGAGGCAGGTGCTAAGTAGGATGTCCGGCCTGACAACACAGATGTCAGCCTGCTGATGATAGTGTTATCAGGCGCGGAGGGGTGGGTGCTCTCAGCGAGGCTATCGGCCTTACAGTGACCCTTCGAATCTCCTCAGAAACCTGAGCCACCGACATCCCCTTGACTTCCTTCCCAGCCTTCACACGAGGGAGCTCTCCAGGGCTCTGTCTTCAGGCATCAGGGTCTGTCCTATAAAACACTGTGCACTTCTGCCGCTGGCCCTGTCTTCTCCCGTGGCCCCCCTCCATGCCTCTGGCCTCAACGCCTCTGCTGTGTCCCACATCTGGACTGCTGTGGGTCTTCTGCACGTCTCTTTCTGGAAGAGACGCTCTCTGCCTGGGTTTAGACTGCCGTCCTTGGTCTTACAGCAGGGGAGCGGGACAATCAGGTTATTCTTTGGTGAGAGCACTCCAGAAGACATAAGACCTGAAAACAGCAATGCTGATGAGGAGAGGAGACAGCTGCCAGCAGGATGTACAAAGGACACTCACTGGGAGCGCTCGTCTCGTTCGATCCCGTGACAGTCCTGCAAGGTACACACCAATGATCCTGTTTCAAAGCGGAGGGAATGGAGATGACTGCAAACCCCATGCTTCACCCAGTCTGTTACGCTGTATCTGAAATAGTATTATTTTAAACACATTCATCCAGACACCATGCCAATTACTGCACCATTTTAATGCTTCCAGTGACCCTAGAAAGGAGTTATTCCCATTTTACAGACGAATAAACTGAGGTTCAGTGGCTTTCTCCAGCTGAGGCCGATTTTGAGATTAGTTCAACTGGTGATAAAACTTACTCTGCTTGATACTGAATCTCTCTCCTTGCCTCTCTACCTGCCGTATTTAAAATGTGTGCACATACATAACTAAGTTCTGAAGAGAGAATCTTCCAGAGGTGCCCTTGCTAGAAGGGCCGGTGGAGTCAAACCCCATAAAAGGCAAGTCAATGTAGTACTGCCTTTTAACAGCAAAACTAGGGTAAAAACTAGACTTTGTGACTGCATTATTTTTAAGCCTGTTACAAGAACTCTTCAAAATTTGAAGAGTTGGAAGCAGCTCTGTATTTCATACTCTAGTGAGATTTCATGGTTTAGTGCAATCTTCCACAGATAGCAAAAGTTAAGTTCGAGGAAATTGTTCTTTGCTTATGAATCAGATATTACTTGGCTTTCTCTCTGGGGAAATAGGCTTTTACTTCCATAAACACAAGGATAAGAATGCAATAGCTGATTGAGTGAGCCTACGTTTGGTTCTCAGATTTGTGAGTGGCTTTCCCTACTACACTCAGAAATTTCAGATTTGGGTAAATTAGAAGCAAATTTTTTTTTTTTAAACAACGACAACAATTACAAAACAGTGTCCCAGAATGGAGAAGCCCAAAGTTAAAGTCTCATCTCTTGAATAGTTAGTATACTCACAGAGCACAAACATCAAAAAGATATATACTGAAAACTTTGCCATCCACTCTATTTCCCATCCTCCAATTACTATCCCTCTGCAAAAGTCATCGCTGTGAACTATTAGGTTGGTGCAAAAGTAATTGCTCTCCACCCAGAGTTGTGTGGAGTCTCAACAAAGCAGCTGTTTGGGCACACAGAGGCCCAGGAGCTTCACATACTCCAGCCCCAGGATTCCCAGCAAGGCAGGAGGTCTCTGCATACCCCTAAGAAGGGGCTGAATCCAGAGGGCCAAGCAATGTTGGTCTGCAGGCCTCACTTCCACAGCACCTCCCAAGACAAGACCCTGGAATTGCAGCTGGCCACTAGCAGCAGGGCGGAGCCTGCCTGGGATGGGATGGAGCCCCTGGGGGAAAGATGAGCTGCCATCTTTGTCGTTTCATTGTCTAAGCCATTGCAGCCCACAGGTTTTGGAGAGCGCAAATGATCTAGACAAGGAAAGGTCCCCTTTCCCCAGATCCATTCACTCCCAGTGGGCAGGACCCTCCAGCCAGGGCTTCCGGCTACCCCTGTGCACCCGGAGTTCTGTGGATAGAACTGTGATCTCTCCCTGGGATGGAATGCCTGGAGGGAGGGGCGGGATGCCACCTTGGTGGTTTGGATGACTTAGCCATTCCAGCTTGTGGGCTTTGGAGAGTGCAAACCAACCAGGCCAGACGTGGTTCCCTGGCAGAGCATGGCTGTTTCATCAAGGCATGGCCAGACTGATTGTTTAAAGGGACCCAGACCCACTCCTCCTAAAGGGGTATGCTCTCCCAGTCGGAGCCTCCAGCCGTCCCTGCCATCCATAGTCTACAGACAGAGTTCTGATTTCTCCCTGGGAGGGAGTGCCCAGGAGAGGGGCAGGCCTCCATCTTTGCTGTTTGGGCAACTCGGCCATTCCAGCCTATAGGCTCAGGAGAGTCCCAGCGGACCAGAGGAGAGGCTGCTTTTCAGCGTGACGTGGCTGTTGAGTCAAAGTGTGGCCAGACTGCTTCTTTAAGCAAGACTGGGATCCACTTCCCCTCACCGGGTAGGACCGCTCAGCTGGGGCCTCTGGCCACCCCTGCCTGTGTTGTACGACTGACAGAACAAATTCGCCATAGCATGGAGTGCCTGGGTGGGAAAGGGCAGGCCACTGCCTTTGCTGTTTGGGCATTGGAGCTGGTCAAACCTGCAGGACTTGGAGAGCCCAAGCCAGTCAGGAGCTGAAGAGATCTCAACACAGCACAGCTGCTCTACCGAAACGCAGCCAGACTGCTCCTTTAAGGAGGCCCCTGATCTTGGTCCTCTTGACTGGGTGAGACCTCCGAACTATGGTCTCAAGCCATCTCCTACAGGTGCATTCAGGCCAGAAATAGGTGAGTGTCCCCCAGGACAGAGCTTCCGGAGGAAGGGGCAAGCTGCCATCTTTGCTGTTTCACAGTCTTTACATACTGGATAAACGGAGGCAAGTGTGTTAGTCTGTTTTCATGCTGTTGATAAAGCCATACCTGAGGCTGGGCAATTTACAAAAGAAAGAGGTTTATTGGACTTACAGTTCCACGTGGCTGGGGAGGCCTCACAATCATTGTGGAAGGTAAAAGGCACATCTCACATGATGGCAGGCAAGACAAGAGAGCTCGTGCCGGGAAACTTCTGTTTTTAAAACCGTTAGATCTCATGAGACTCACTATCACAAGAACAGTGCAGGAAGGACCTGCCCCCATAATTCAGTCACCTCCCACTGGGTTCCTCCCATGGCATGTGGGAACTGTGAGAGTTAATTCAAGATGAGATTTGGGTGGGGACACCTCCAAACCATATCAGCAAATATGGTCTGGAGCAGACTCCCAGGAAACCAAAGTGGCCACAGAGAAGAGTGGCCAGACCATTAAAAACAAACAGAAAAACAATGACAAAAACAAAAAACCCATTTAAAGGTCAGCAATCTCAAAGACTGAAGGTAGACAAGGCCATAAAGATGAGAAAGAATCAGCACAAAAATGTTGAAAACTCAAAAAGCCAGAGTGCCCACTCCTCCAAATGGAAAAATAAAAAAAGACGAAGAAGGGCATTACATAATGATAAAGGTTCAATTCCACATGAAAAGCTGACTATCCCAAAATATATGCACCCAATACAGGAGCACACAGATTTATAAAGCAAGTTCTTAGAGACCTTAAAAGAGAATTATACTCCCACCCAATAATAGTGGAAGACTTTAACACTTCACTGACATATTAGACAGATCACCAAGACAGAAAATTAACAAAGATATTCAGGACCTGAATTCAGCTCAGGATCAAGTGGACCTAATATATATTTACAGAACTTTCCACCCCAAAACAGCAGAATATACATTCTTACCACCACCACGTGACACTTACTCTAAAACTGATCATATAATCGGAAGTAAAACACTCCTCAGCAAATGCAAAAGAACTGAAATCATGACAAACAGTCTCATGGACCACAGCACAATCAAGTTAGAACTTAAGAGTAAGAAATTCACTAAAAACCATACAACTACATGGAAATTGAACGACCTGCTCCTGAATGAATTTTGGGTAAATAGTGAAATTAAGGCAAAAATCAAGAAGAAATCGAGAGAGCCTGCCTGATTCCTGCAAATTTTAGTCTAAAGGTAATGGGGAGCTCCCGAAGGATGACGTAATCAGGTTTCATCTAAGTTGATCTCTTTGGTTTCTGTGAGGAGAAGAAACTGTAGGGGTGAAGGCAGAGCAGACACCAGAGAGAAGGATATTGTTGAGGTGAGAGATGGTGGTGGCTGGAAGGAGGGTGATGGCAGTGGAGATATAGGAGGGTCGTAGCCAGAATACATACTTCAAATAGAGTCAGTAGGATGGATGGCAGATTGAATGTGGGGAATGAGGGAAAGAGAGGAAGCAAAGATGCTTCCTAGACTTTTAGCTAGAGGGTTGGGGATGCAGCTAACGGGGAGGGGAAGATTGGGAGAGAATTTAGGGGAGAATGGCCCAAGATTTCTATTTTAGACATATTAAATTTGGGATGTCTGTTAGTTACCCCACGGGGATATTTAGAGGCATTTAGATATATATGCTGGAGGTCGGAAAAGACATAAGCTGAGAAGGTATAAATATGGGATCCAGCAGAACATAGATGGCGTCCTCAGCTGAGTACAGAAAGGGACCAACCGAGGATACCAGGTAGATGGAAAGATGAGGGCCCGGGATTGAGCTGGAGCGTGGGAAAACTGAGCGGAGCATGGAGAGTAGAAGGAGTTTTGAAGGGAGAAAAAGAGAGAAAAAAGCCAGTGAGAGGGGAGAAAAGCCAGAATAACGTCATCAAAAAGCCAACAGAAGGAAGGGCTATGAGAGGATGTGGTCAGCTGGGTTGAATGCCCCTGTGTCATTGAGTTAAATAAAACAGAGAAGGGGCCGCTGGATTGGCACAATGGAAATCACTGAGAACCCTGAAAATAGCAGTTTCACCACAATGACAGGGACATCGGAGTGGTTTGAGGAGAGATGAGGAGCTGGGGAAACAGCAAATACAGACAACTATTTCCGGTAGTTTGCTTTGAATGGCGCAGAGTAATGGGGCAGCGGCTGGAGGGAGACGAAGTCAAGGAAGATTATTTTTGCTATAGTTGTATTTTTTAGGATGGGAGATACTAGAGCATGTTTGGCTATTGATGTGACTAATCTAGGAGAAAATGAGAAATTATGATGAAGGAGAAAGGGTGATGTCAGCCTCCAAGCCCTTGAATAAAAGAAGTGTCTAACATCCAGAGCTCCACCCTTGCAATGGAGGAAAGGCAGCAGATACGGGCATATAGGTTCATTGAAACAACATCCACACATTATTATTGACTAAAGCTCATGGTGTATTCACTGTCCTTAGTTTTTAATTAACGTTCCTTTCCTGTCCCAGGATCTCATCCACAATACCACTTGGCACTCAGTCATCACTTCTCTTTAGGCTCCTCTTGTCTATGACAGTTTCTCAGACTTTCCTAATTGTGATAACCTTGACAATTCTCAGGAGTATGTGTCAGGTATTTTCTAGGATGTGCCCCTGTTGAAATTTTCCTGATATTTTTCTCATTATAAAACTGAGGTTATACGTTATTGGGAGGAGGACCAAAGAAGTAAAATGTCATTCTCATCACAGCATTTAAAATTCCTCTATGTCTTTTCCAGCTTGATGTTCATTTTTTTTTTCCTACTAAAGAATATTTTATTGTAGGGATATACCACAGTTTGTATATGAATTCACCGATTAAAGCACATCTTGGTTGCTTCTAGTTCTCATTATAAATAAGCCTTCTGTAAACATTTGTGTGCTGACTTTTATGTAGACATAATCTGGAAGCATGATCACTGGATCGTATGTTAAGATTATGTTTAGCTTTGTAAGAGACTACAAAAGTATCTTCCAAAGTGGCTGTACCATTTTGCATTCTTGCCAGCAATGAATGAGAGTACTTGTTACTCTGCATTCTAGCAATTATTTGGTATTATCACTGTTTTAAAGTTTAGCCATTCTATAGATACCTATAGAATGAGTGCTATCTCTGGGTGAGTTTAATTTGCAATTTCTGGATGGTAAATTATGACAAGCATATTTTCTTGTGCTAGTTTTTCATCTGTATAGTTCTTTGGTGAGATATTGTAGACTTTTCATAGCACCGCCAATTGTAAATTACCCACATACTCATAAGCAGTAGAATAGATAAATAAATAGAAATATATTCACAGAGAGGACTATAACACAACAATGACAATAAGCAAACCACAACTATATATAACCTAGATATTCTTACAAACATACTGTTGATGAAAAAGGCCAGACACGTTACACAGAAATTACATACAATGTGACTCCATTTAAGTAAACCTCAGGAAATAAGTCTCAAAAAATAAAATTCAAGTGATAAGATTTGAAGAAGCAATACTATTTAAAGATGTAAGAATTTAGGGCAAAGGAGTTCTGTTTCTAGGATAGGACTGATTAGGTTGTTTCAAGCTCACCCATTCATGGAAAACAATTAGAAAAGAAGATCAAAAATATCTTTAAAAATGTCTTTGAAGGCATAGGAAAGCTACCAACAGAGATCTTCCTAGTTAACATAAGAAAAACAAAAAGAATCCAAAGGACACAAGCCAGCACTTGGGGCCAATTATGTTACTAGCGCAATTGCAGGATCTGAAAGTGAAACTAGCCGCTGAGAGGCTGAGAAGATGAGCAGCACTTTCAGAAGCTCACAGGACAGGAGGGACTAATATTGTACATCACGACTTACCAAGGAGGATGAGCTATGGTAATCACTGCAGACCCTCTGTGAGATCCATGAAAGTCTTCATATTAAGAAGTGTGGGCTGGGTGCAGTCACTCACCTCTGTAATTGCAGCACTTTGGGAGGCCAAGGCAGGTGGATCACAAGGTTAGGAGTTCGACACCAGCCTGACCAACATGGTGAAACTCCACCTCTACTAAAAATTCAAAAATTAGTCAAGTGTGGTGGTGTGTGCCTATAATACCAGATACTCAGAGTCTGAGACAGGATTATCACTTGAACCCCGGAGGTGGAGGTTGCAGTGAGCTGAGATCGCACCATTGCTCTCCAGCCTGGGTGACAGAGTGAGACTCTGTCTCAAAAAAAAAAAAAAAAAAAAAAAGCAGGGTGAACCGGAAATGAACCAGCCTTCATGAGGCTTAAAGATTGATTATTAATAAACTAAATCTCCAGTTAATTTAAAGTTATCTTCCCTTACCCTAGGCATCTGCCATAAGGATGAGTAAATTGGAGGAAGATAACATCATCCAGAGCTTATAATTACCACTGTAATTTTACATACACAATATCTAGCACTAGTTCATTAAATAAGGCTATACAGTTAAAATTGTATTAAAATCCACGAGAAAGGGTCAATAGAAGAAAGCTGTCTATGTACAGGTAGATTTCTCAATTGCAGACTTCATAATAGCCATAATTAGTATAGTCAGAATATAAAATAACAAGGTACATAATTTCAGTAAAGTAATAGAAAATACAGGAAAAAAATCATATGGAATGTATAAGCTCAAAAATACAATAATTGAAATTAAGAACCCAATTTACAATCAGATTAGATGCATCAGAAAGGAGATTAGGTAAAGTAGAAAACAGTTCAGAAGAAAATATCCAGACCAGAAAAAGGAAGAAGAAAATGCAGAAGAAATATATGGGTCACGGTAAAAAGATGTATAATTGGGGTTTCAGGAAAAAAGAGAAAGATAATCAGGCGGAAGTAACTTAAATGAGTCAATGTTCGAGAGTTTTCTAATATTGAAGAGAGTCATCAAAGTACATAATCAGGAAGCACTATGAGCCCCAAGCAGGATAAATGAAAAGAAAACCTTTGGATTGGCCGGGTGGGGTGGCTCACGCCTGTAATCCCAGCACTTTGGGAGGCTGAGGTGGATGGATCCCCGAGGTCAGGAGTCGGAGAGCAGCCTGCCAACATGGTGAAACCTCATCTCTACTAATAATGCAAAAATTAACTGGGTGTGGTGGTGCACACCTGTAATCCCAGGTACTCAGGAGGCAGGAGAATCGCTTGAGCCCTGGAGGCGGGGAGCTTGTGGTGAGCCAAGATGGTGTCACTGCACTCCAGCCTGGGCAACAGAGCGAGACTCTATCTCAACCAAAAAAAAAAAGAAAGATGAAAGAGAAAAGGGGTGGAAACAAAAGGTATATTATGCAAACATTAAATAAAAGAAAACTGATGTAAGTAGACCAAAATTAGACCAACTGGATTTTAAGGAAAGAAGAATGAGTAGAAATAAAGCAAATATTTCTTAATGAAAAAGGGTAAAACCATCAATAAGTTATAAAGTAATAAATGTTTATGCACTTAATGACACAGGTGCAGCGTATATAAAACAAAAATAGAAATAAAATTCTAGAAGAGAAATGGAAAAACAATCATAGTAGATTTTAGCGTATCTTTTTCATTAATTATTAAAATAAACATACAAGGAAAAAATTCAGTAAGGAAACAAAAGATTTGAATAGCCTAATTGCTTTAATTCTTTTGGTTTTTGCTCCAAGAGTTTTGAAGATCTATAGTGACATAGACACACATTTAGGATCCCTATGAATTTTTTAAGCATTTACTCTTTTATTATTATAAACTATCCTTTTTATTTCTAGTAATATTCTTTGCTCAGAAGTCTTTGATATAATATAGACATTTCTGCTCCTTTATGACTAGCATTTACAGGGATATCTTTTTTACCTTTTTGCTTATTATTAACCTGTATCTTGAAATTTAAAATGTGTTTCTTCTAGACATGACAGAGATGAATCTTACTTTTTCATTCATTAGACAATCTCTACCTTTTAATTGGAATGTTTATATGATTAACTATGTCATTATTAATATGTTGGGCTTAGGTCTACCTTTTGTTATTTTTTCTTGGTTCCATCTTTTTCATATGTGTTTTTTTCCTGCTTTTCTTACCTTCTTTGGATTAACTGAGCATTTTCATATGCCATATTATCTCCTTTACTAGATTATTAGCTATATTTCTTTGTTTTACTTTATATTGATTTGTCTACTACAGATCTTTAACACATTATCATATATCTCCCAACAGTCTAATGGTACATCATATATAATGAACAAACCTTGCAGATATATACTTGTATTTCTCTTCACCAGAACTTTGTGCTACTTTTTTTCAAGCAATTTATTTGTACATTTTATAAATCCCAAATATATTGTTGTTAATTTTTTGCTTAAAAAGTAAATAGTGCTCAGCACTTTGGGAGGCCGAGGTGGGCGGATCACGAGGTCAAGGCATCGAGATCATCCTGGCCAACATGGTGAAAGCCCATCTCTACTAAAAATACAAAAATATTAGCTGGGCATGGTGCACATGCCTGTAATCCCAGCTACCTGGGAGGCTGAGGCAGGAGAATCGCTTGAACCCGGGAGGCGGAGGTTGCAGTGAGCCGAGATCACACCACTGCACTCCAGCCTGGGCAACAGAGCGAGACTCCGTCTCAAACACACACACACACACACACACACACACACACACACACACACACACACACACACACACACACACGCTAAATTCTGCCTTGTCAGGTAGCTCAGTTACTGTGGAGCAGCTTGGCTTTTTGGAGACTTGTTGAGGACAGTTCTAGAGCAGTCTTTCTCTAGGTTTACCTGAGCCCTATTTCTAAAGCATGACCTTTATGCTGTCTCTTCTGGATGTACCAGGATTCAGTGATTTCATCCCACTAGGGCTGGTCAGAATTCAGATGTCTCCCATGTCTCTGTAAGCTCTGATAATTGCTTAGTTTACAGTCACCCAATAGTTGTTTCTTGTCCAGCCTCATGGAGTTTCACTGAAGCATGTGCTGTTTAGAATTCGACTGAAGACTCAAGGGGGGGCGCATGCGGATTTACGGAGCTTCTTTGATTGAATAGTTCCCTCCCCTCCAGTGCCTGGGTCTGATGTCCGGCTGTATAGGTCCCCACAAACTACAATCTCTGTTTCTCAACTTAGCAAGGCCACGTGCTCTGCTGGTCCCCTCCCTGGATCACGTCCAGAAAGTGCCCTAGACGGAAAGCCAGGGGACCTGAGCGCTGCTCTTGTTACTCCCCTTTCAGATATCGCAGTTGAATGCCCGAAAACAATTACTTCATTTCTTTTATGTATTTTGTTCAGTTTTCTAAATTTTTACTGTGGGAGAACGATTCCAGTGCCAGTTTCTCTGTCACGGCTGGAAGCAGAAGTTGACTCATTTATGTATGCAGGTGTATTTATCAAAGCTTTCTGTACAATTTCCTTGGTGTCATGCATAGAAAAAGCCTTTACATTAATATATTTTCTGCCAGTACCTTAATGGCTTTGTATTTGTTAATACTAAATTCTTTAGGCCATGTAGAATTTATTTTGGTAAAAGATGCACAGCATTATTCACAAATGGTTAGCCAATTGTGCTAACCCAATTTACTAAATAATCCATCCTTTCCTTGGAGGTATAAAATGCCTCCTTTATATACTAAATTTACATGGAATTGAATCTATATCTTGACTCCTTAATTTTTTTTCAGATAAATTGTCCATTGCTAAAGCAGTATAGGAAAATTACTCTGAGTTCCGAAATACTGACTTACAAACTAATTGTTAAAGCACACTGCACAGAAACAAAATGTGCTGGAATGGAAATAACATGGGCTATAGAGGCAAAGAATATTGACTCGATTCTCTGTTCTGCTACATATCCTCTGTGTAGCATTGGCAAGTCACTCAATGCATGAGCGTCAGTTTCTTCAGTAGTAAGATGGGAACGATGACATTGCATTATTTCCACTCCACTTTTAAAGATCTGCATTCCAGCAGGACCGAACTTCTCTGTACTCCTGAGATACCTTCCTTTTATACATCTCCATGTCCTGGCCCACACTGTTACCTCTATTTGCAATAGCTTTCTTACTTTCTTCTCTGGGTGAACACTTGCTCACCTTGCAATAGATATGCCATCTCTTCTCTGGAGCTAGATTCTCCAGCTACTTCTTCCTCCTGCTCCCTACAGCCTGCAGCCACATCTCATTGTGCCGTAATTATTTATTTACAGATCTGTCTCTTGCGGCTGACTTCGAACTCCCTGGCAATAGAAGCTGTATTTTTCTTATCATTCTCTGATCGCCTGAATTTTAGTGGGAGGTGCTCAGTGGGCGCTGGTTGGGTGAACTGGTGAACGGATGGATGTGCAGCTGGGGGGCCGAGCGGGGGCTCAGCAGATTGCCTGTCCCATTCTGTCCTTGGTAAACACACTCCAGATGAGGTGTTTGCCTTTGTGGCTCAGTTCTCTACAGTGTTTTCTGATTCCAGATGACAGAGCCTGATGTCAGAGCTCTTCTCTCTCTTGTGGGACTCCGAAACCCTTGTGCCAAATCCCTGGAACCCTATTTAGAATTCCTCCAGCGAATGTTTACCTCTTTCCCAGCAGACCGTTTGCTCCCTGCTTTCTCTGTGTGCTCTGGGCTCCTAATTCAGCATTTTTGGAACCCCACTGGCCTGCCAGCCTTTGCGAATGTGGCTACCTGGTGGTTCTGACCACTGGCTTCCAACGTGGCCCTTACTTCCTGCCTCTCTGCCCTCCTCGGCTAACCAGCTGGGCCCACAACCTCCCATCTGCCTGTCATAGCCGCTTCAGTTAGAGGAAGGCAACTAACATTTGCTGAGTGACTATGATGAGCCGGCTGCTTTGTATATGGATTTACATTTAATCTCTCAAAACCTTGTGAGATTGAGGTGATTGTTTCCATTTACAGAGACCCAGAGAGGCTGAAGCTTGCTCAAGCTTAAACAGAAAGTGGCCGATTCAGTGATCAAGCTGATGTCTGATTCTAAAGACTGTGTCCCTTCCACATCTTCCCGTGAACTGTCTGGTCTCAGTTTCCTGGGCATTCGTTGTCACATGGTCAGCTCTGAGCTGGGATGTGCTGGATTAGGTCAGTGTATTTAGACCCCTGGTGTAAACCCATGGGAATGGCTCTGTCTAGGCTCAGGGAGCAGGCCAATGCAAACTTCAGGCCAAACCCCACTTAGGGTTTTGAGCTACTTGGCCTCACTCAAATCTGAGTCCAAGTCCCAGCTGTGATGCTCTCAGGTTAGAAGATCTGGTGCAAGACTCATGTCCGTGGTTTCTTGGGCCTGAAATAATAATCCCCACTCACCAGGCTAAAGTGGAGAGGTAATGAATAACCCACAGGGAAATGTCCGAGAGAAACAAGCACAGATGAATGTGGTCCACACATCATACGCCTTCCCAGACACCCGCATACCCACCCCCAGGGCACAAATGGCTGCACAGGGTGATCAGCTCTGGAATCGGATTGCCTGGCTTTGTATTAGCCGTGTCTTTTATTTACTGTGTTCTGATGCTTTGATGTCTGGGCCTTCTGACCCTGGAGGGATTTCCCCTTCCAGAGTTGCTAGCTCCTGGTGACAGTGAACAACTCACCTGTGAATGTGCCTTCTAAATGCAAACCAGCCAATCCAGAGGCCACGCTCCAACCACCCTTTGTGTCAGGCTCTCACACTCTGGGCCACAGTTGGCTTGCCCACGGCTAGGGACAGCTCATATGAAATTGTTTGAACTAGCCAGTCCTAGGTCTGCATACCCTACCTTGCCGTGTCAACCCTCAGAAACTCCCACAGAGGCTCCTGCGCACAACTCCGTCTCTCTCTGCCCGTGACCCACTCCAGTACTTCCTGGGTGCCCCCCTGGCCTAGTGTGCTTCCTTCTCTTGGAAACTATATTTTTAACAGCAATCACCTTCCCAGCTGTTGACCTTGTATCTCATATTTTCTATGAATAGACTCTAAAACAGGCTTTGAATCCAAGAGTCAAGACAGCAGCTGTGTCATCTCAGGAATACCTCTCTGAGCCTCCATTTTCTCAACTATAAAGTGGGGACAGTCACCATTTCTACTTGTTTTTTTTTGAGTTAGAGCCTCATTCCTTTGCCCAGGCTGGAGGGCAGTGGCATGATCTCGGCTCGCTGCAACCCCTGCCTCCCGGTTGGAGTGATTATAGCGCTTCAGCCTCCCGAGAAGCTGGGAGAGAGGCATGCGCCACCATGCCCAGCTAATTTTTGTATTTTTTTTTTTTTTTAGTAGAGATGGGGTTTTACTCTGTTGGTCAGGCTGGTCTCAATCTCCTGACCTTGGCTGATCCGCCCACCTCAGCCTCCCAAAGTGCTGGGATTACAGGCGTGAGCCACCACGCTCGGCCCACCATTTCCACTTACTAAGATGGTTGTGAGAGTTAAGTAATGGGTCGCCTGATACATGCTGAGTGCTCAACCAGGGTTAAGGGCGTTCGTGTTATGACCCCTGCTGTGCATTCTCTACTGACCAAGCACCCACCAAGGTGCAATGCAGGTGGGGGTGGACGCAGTCAGCCCTGATTTATATAGGGACATGCAGTTAATACCCCTTCTTCGTGTATTTCCTGACCATCTAAATACAAATTGGAGCCCCTAGGATTCTGAAGAATTATACATTTGTTCCAGAGAGGCCGGGAGTGGAACCTGGACAGTCTTAGGGCCTGAAGGAACAGTTACTCTAACATTCTCCGAGATGTTATCAGAGACTTCTTGCTGTGTTTAGGTGTCAAGATATTAATTGCTTTTTACAACGTGCTGTGACTCATGCTTAAAGTAATCACTT
The DNA here is from genome assembly GCA_963574635.1 of Cheracebus regulus. Lineage (NCBI taxonomy): Eukaryota > Metazoa > Chordata > Mammalia > Primates > Pitheciidae > Cheracebus > Cheracebus regulus. The sequence continues at coordinate 16,190 of CAUYQU010051466.1, read as the reverse complement.
TTCTTTAATGACTCAGGCAGGAAAACCAGTGACATTTGTGAACAGTAGATGGGCTAAAAGGATCTGGACACGTTCTTTCTTCAACATCTGCCATGATATGATTTTACAAGCAAGAAATGTGCTAAGGCTTCTGCCCAAGTCAGCTATAAGTCATTTATTTCATTGTTGAGGAATGCCTTAATACGACTAGGATAGAAAAAATATGTTGACTTGCTTACCCAAGAAAAAATGAACAGACCAAAGGAGAAGAATAGAAAGCTCAGGAAACCACAAAAGCTTTCAGCAGCTTTATGCTAAAGGGTGAAAAATGATCTTTGTAATAAATGATGCTATCGATGGGTATCCAAACGGGGAGAAAAAAACATATCTTCACCCCCTACTTCACACAAGCTACAAATATCCGTTACAGAAGTACAGGTTTAACTATAAAAAATAATGAAGTTTCTAGAAAAAACATAGAGCATCTTCATGACCTTGTAATATGTAAGGATTTCTTAAATAGATCCCAATTCCCAATCCTATTGGGAAAAATAATAAATTTCTCTATTAAATTAACAACTCGCATTCATTAGCCAGATGCAATGGCTCAGAGTACCCTCTCAAAGTGCTGAGATTACAGCACTGTGAGAGGCCAAGGTGGGTGACTCCCTGGAGTCAGGAATTCAAGACCAGCCAGAGACCTTGTCTCTACAAAAATGCCAAAAAAAAAAAAAAAAAGCCATGTATGGTGGCACACACCTGCAGTCCCAGCTACTTGGGAGGCTGAGGTGGGAATATGGATTGAGCCTGGGAGGCAGAAGTTGCAGTGAGCCAAGATCGCACCACTGCCCTCCAGCCTGAGTGACCAAGTGAGACCCTGTCTCAAAAAACAAAATAAATAAATAAATACAACACTTTCATTCATCAAAAAGACACAGCAATAAAGCAAAAACTACCTCTCACAGAATGGAAAGTACTATTTGCAACATTTTTCTAACAAAACATTTCCATAATATATAAAGAATTTCTACCAATCAATAAGAGACACAAACCCAGGAGGAAATGGGGTGAAAACATAAACAAGTACTTCACAAAATAGAATATCCAAATGGCCAATAAACACATAAAAGACAGCAAATCTCATTAGTAATCAGGGAAATACAAATCAAAAAACACAATGAGATAACACTACACACACAGTGAGTGGAATGGCTACAATGAAAGACAGAGAATGTCAACTGTTGAGTGAAGAAGCTGGAACCCCCGTAAATGTTACTGTTGCAAGTGTATATTGGTAGCACTGTGTTTAAAAAGTTGCTGGCAGTATCTACTGTAAGCAGCATGTAGGTCTATCTCATGACCCAGCAGTTTTGCTCCTAGGGATGTACATTACAGAAATGCATGCATGTGTTCACTAAAAGATGTATACAAGAATAGTCATAGCCCAAATCGAAAGCTACCTGAATGTCCAGTCAATGGTAGAAGGGAAAAATAAACCGTGGTATTTTCACAACGAGTTAGTGAGAATCAGAAAACTGCAACCACACATAACAACGGGAATCTCTCTCACAAACGTCATGCTGAAAGAGTGCAGACAGACACAGAAGATTAGATACTGCACAGTTACTTTCATATAAAACTCAAAACAGGCAAAACAAATCTGGGACCTTAGAAGCCAGGATGGTGGTTTGTCTTTGCAGGGTTTTAACTAGAAGGGACATGAGGGAGGCTTCTGGGATGTTTAGATGTTCTGCGACATTTTTGCTAAGTGCTGATTACATGTTCGATTTGTGAAATTGTTCAATTTGTGAGAAGTCATCCAGCTGGACACATGATCCTTGCATAAAACCGAACACTTATAATTTACGCATAAAGTAAAATCTCATTGCAAGACATTTGATATTTTTTCAGTTTATTTTTGATTATATTTGGAGAGGCCAATTTTACATGATAGCTTCGAACCAACCATTGTACATTAACCAAATTTTACACAAGCCATTTGAAAAAAGATCTAAAAATGTGCTTAGTTATTGGTATTATATAATGTTTATCAAGCACCAAGAGTGTGCTGAGATCTGTACAGAACAAACATAGAAAAGACACAGTCCCTGCCTTCAAGAATATCCATTCCTTCAGGATCTTGCACATAAAATTTCGCCTGACATTCCACACTCTTTTATTCATAAGGCATAAATAAGGAAGTTTGTTGCATTTCTCAGTTAATAAATATCGAATACCCTTTTCCCCAATTATACCAATGATTACTCGTATCTTTGCCTTTAAATACAAATTCCCATAGTACAATATATAGAGTATATACTGATTTGGTATTCACACAATTGACCACAATATTCTTGCAGGTTGGTTATAATATGAAGCATGTTGAATTTCAACATTCACAAATTTTTATACCACTTAACAGAATCGTTTTCTGTTGGCAGAGCATCTTGTTTTGTTTTTTCTATTTCAAAAACAACAACAACAAATGTGATGCCACTGCTCTTATCTTGATAACTTGTAAACAAAAACAGCACTGCCTTGATTCCAATAAGGGTATCGGAACTATAGCACAATTATTCAGAACAGTGATTTTTAGCACATCTATTAAACTAGCCTTGCAGATATCAATCACATAGTTGCATGCCTTAAAATACTAACAATTTATGATCAGCTAATGGATGATGTAAGTATGATTTACTTTCCTGTATTTGCAGTTTAATGAAGGGAATACTGGTTATAAAATGCCTGAAAAATATGCACGGGGAAATAAATATTTTTTGCTTTTCTGCAAGGCTGTGTTCAAACCAAATATAGATTAGAAGATGAAATGATTATGAATTTGATCATTGGCTAAGGACATTTGATTTCAAAATAATCTCTTAAATAATAGCATTTTATTAATTTTAAAATGCAGGAAAAATGAAGTGAATTTTGATAATGTTGTAATTTTAGACTCAGATGCAAGAAATTATCCTTTATGTAAAAATGCAAGATTATGGTAGCAAAGAGGACCCAATACAGCAGACAGGCCAGTCCGTATGTCACCTGTGGGGAGCTCACTGCAACAGGAGGTGATGGGCAAAGATTAGAGGAATAGATAGACATTTCCCTCCTGGCCCGATTCTGTTTTGCTCATTCTGCAAACTGAGGGAATAGAGGAGATAGGGTGAGTCTGGGGGTCAGGGAAAGAAGGCTGGGGTGAGCTTGGGGTCATGGCAAGAAAGGCTCCAGCTGTGAATTTCACCTTCTCTAGATCTCAAGACCCCAAGCATCCAAGAGCTCCAAGCCATGGTAATGATTCATAACCTCAACATGAGACCTGGTATTAACTTTGGCCTCCATTGTCCAATTTCCTGGATCATTAACCAGTGTGGATGTTTTTCTTATGTGACAACAACGTTGAGTTGAATTTTAAAGCTACTCAAAGCTACTCTGGACTTAGAGCAAGACTGAATTCCTCTGACTACTTCTCCAGCTATGGAAAGCATAGAAGAAAATTGTACAGAATCCTTTCATTTCCAAGTCTGAGGTGTGCCTTATAGTCATGCCCTCCCAAGGTAGCTAGGCACGTACCCACATGGGGTCCACCAGGAAGAGATTCACCCAAGGGCAGTGGCAAAAGTGGTGTGGTCCATCCCCTAAGATCCCCCCTGTCAAATGGAAGAGTTGGGGTGGATTTGACTAGATTTTTCTTACGTTGGGTAAATACATCTCCACTCTTCTGCAAATTCAGAGCAAGAGGTTGGGAGCTACCGATCTCTGATACTCTGGCTCTTAACCGGTGATAAAGAGGAGAATAGTGGACTAGAATGCGGTGTAGAGTCTTACTGGTTGAAGGGTGAGATGGAAAGGCAATGATCAGAGTGGTAACCTAGTAGTCTCTTTGGGGTGAAAGAAACAACCTTATGTAATATGCCCGATTGAAAACAGGGCACCAAAGACTATAATTCCGATGGCAATAACGTACATATATATTTCATTTTCAATTATAAATCCTCAGTTTTTCATACTAAGTTTTCAGTCACTGAAATTGGAAATCCATACATAAGCATGATAATACAAATGGACAGCATGAAGACCTTTAAAAATAAAGGTTCAGTACAGATGAAAACATTCATCTCTCACTTGTTAACATCATAAAATTAACGGTCTACTCCTTAAGGGTGAACAACAGAATTAGACACAACAAGCTAAGCATTATTTGGGTTTTTTTTTTTTTGAATGGATGCTGGACTGCTATTGCTTTAAAAATTGAAATGCTCTCAAACCTCTCTTTTAGAAATTTATTATATCATCCAGAGTGATTACACTTGCTACCAAAATCTATTTATAGCTCACCTTGTTATCAAAAAAATACAGGGTAGCTAGTTTCTGTCACTCCTTTTTTCTTTAACCTGGGACAAGACATTAGAATCAGATGCTGATAAGGATTCTTTCTGTTCCATTATTGTCAAAGCACCATTCAGCAGGTGGAGACAGATCAAACTCGGGTGAAATTACAACAGCTTCTTTTACACTAAAGAAACCTTGCTCTCAAGTTATTTAACAGAGAAGACAATAAATGAAAATCAGGTATTTAGATAGACATATAGATAAGTGATTAAATAGATAATATTTTTTGCACTGCTGATAAGTATTCAAAACTCTGGAGTAGGTGTTGTGGTAACTGAGAAAACCCCAGTGCCTTTATTATTATTGTATTATTGAACAAGCTTTCAAAATCATTTTAAAGCCATTGAAAATGGCTGACGTTGGCGGTGCATGAAAACCATGGTTTACAGACAGAATGTCAAAGTTTAGCCATTGTCTCTACTCTTCAAGGCACAAGGAGAAGTTCCAAACTCTTCAACTCCTGTGTGAGAGGCAGAGCCTCCGGTACTTCCAGGAGATAGAAAATTAAGGAATACAGCCATACCACAAAAGCAAGAACAGGAGAGCCTTTGGAGTGGCCATGATTTTCAAAGACTGACCTTACATCATCAGCAAGCAGCTCCCTACACTTTGGACTGAGGACGGGAAGGTCTCCTGGCCTGAATACCTTGGCACACTTCATTCCACGCCTGAGTTGGTAGTCCAGCTCCTTCTTACCCCAGGCACAAGGAAGAAGGTCCAGAATGTTTCCAGGAAGATCTGCAGTGATGCAGACATTCTGTCATGTTGATGGCAAAAGGGCAAGAATGAAAGTCAGTAGCCCTTGATAAAAGTCAGCAGAGAAGGAACACCCGTTAGGGACACACAGCCTGTTACTTCACCAGCAATGGTCTAAGAGCATTACAGAAAAGAGAACTCACCCTCTCTTCTTCCTATGTTGCTATTCCCCTTAGTTTCTTCTAGAGAGGCATGTATTAGATATCTTCTGCATCACTTATTCCCCATTTAAACATCATCAAAATGGAAAGAACCCAGTTAATCTTGCTCTTTATTTTTTTGGCTTGGGATAGTCAATTTGTATTTACTGGTAGTCCATTACATTCTTTTGGTAGGAAAAGATATTGCACTTCTAAAAATGCATCGAGTGTAATTGAGTCAAAGCTAATAGGTAGGTAGATTTCTCACTAGAATGTCTATCTTCTAAAAACCACCTTCATTCAACATCTGCATAAAAGCTTCCGTGATTTCATCTGTATCTCAGCAAACTGTTGCCTCACTGTTGCAAGACTCTAAAATACAGACAGGACCTCGGTAGTCATGAGCCGCACGTGGGCTGCACTCTCGGCTCACGATTTCATCGTGCAGATGGGCACGACAATGACGAGGATGACCGTGCACGCTGCAGCGGCGATCAGAGCAGCGATCTTGCAGACCTTGGCTCGTCTGAACTCGGCTTCTTTACGTTTTAGTAACGAATCGTAGCCTGGAGTATAAATGTCTTCCATCCAGTACTCTAAGTTGTTTGGGTTTAAAGATTCTTGTGTCTAAAAGCGAAGAGAAGACGTTAGAAATACGGTGAATATTGGAAATCAGGTCAAAGACGTCCTGACAGTCATCACTCCTGAAGCACTGATGTTGTCTGTAGCTGGGAGTTAGGGACTGTGCGGTGCAGGACTGCCCTCAGCCCCGGGCCTGAGCAGGCTACCACGGGCGCATCCCACATATCAGATTGAGTGGACCCCTCCCTCATGCTGCTTTTGACACAGAGAAACATAAGGGTCTTTATCTGCAAGCAAAATGGGGCTGAGACGAGCAAGACTGAACTTCAAGGGCATGCAACCAACAGCAGGCTGGCCGCACTGCCAGGGAAACGAGGAAAGTAAGTCACTGAAAAATGCTTTCTTCCAACAGGCTCGAAGAACAGATCTGCTCGAAACAAGGCCAGGATAGCACTCTGAGTCAGTTCTTCCTTCTCAGATAACGCTTCTACTGAAAAATCAAAGTCACCTCTAAGATGAGCAGTTCAAACAACACACAAAGTGTTTCAACTTCAACCATCTGTCTGAGCAGGTCTTGCCGCTGGTCAGAGTCAGGGTCTGCTGACTCCATGGCAGACCGTTCCCACCCCAGACCTGCCTTGGCAATGGTTCCAGACTTGGGGCAGCTTCCCTAAAGAAAGAGCCCCCACTGACATCTGTCTCCTGATCTCTCCAAGATTGATCAGTTATCATCAGGAGAAATACCGTATTTAACCTGTACTGCCCGTGAATCCACGTTGACAGTTACAATCTATTTCCAGGAAGAAAGGCAGTGTTCTCATTTTAAGGCAAGCACTGAACAATATGAGGGTCTCATAAAAGCAACAACACATTGCAATTCCAACTGAGTTCATTTAAATCTTTGAAATGCAAACAAAATATCCATTTTGAAGATTTTCTTAGATTGTTTAATGCTCATAAACACAGGCACTTTAAAAATTATTCATACACATACAAATACAGGCTCCGAAAACAAACCCTTCAAAGTTTTTTAAAAAACTCGGTTGTACCATTTATTGGTGAACAGTGATGATTCTAATGCATGCTAGTAATTCTCTGCCTGACCTTCTAGATTCATTCTGGTTTTTTAAATCTTGCCCTGTGCCCCTAAAAATATAATCTACATGGATACATCATGAGGGCTCCCCTGCCTTCAAGCTCCACTGGGGGTTCAGCCAGTGAAGACAAAGAGAAAGGGAGGTTGAGGTATTCATTCCCCCAGCTCCCTCCCCGTGGGGCTGTCGTTTGGCAGGGGCCCAGCTCCTATCAGACACCTGCTCTCGGACCTGTGGGTCTCAGTGGGTTTCAGAAACAGCTCCTTTCCCTTGGCCCTTCAGATCCAAGGGTGGTCTCTGGTGCTCCACCAGCTATTGGGAAGCGTCTCCTCCTCAATATCCCTTGGAGTATGCCACGTGCCTGCTGCCAGGACACTAACGTCCCACAGACCCTGCGCCCCTCAGGCTTTCCTATCTGCCTATTAGTAGATAATAGGAGCCCGACTCACTGACCTGCCCCAGGGCATGCAGCTAGCAAAGGCTGGAGCTAGGACTTGAACCTGATCCTCTGGCCTCAGAGAGTCTTTGTTTAACTATTGATATTAATGCCCCCTCTTTCTTTTACTATTTTGCTCAGGGTACGGATGAGTGAAAGATATGGGTCCTTTCCTCAAGGAACTTGCTGGAAACCTTGATGCTACGCTGCCTCTGAAGAAGCCGATGCAGAAGACACTATCATTCACAGTCGTCTAGCACAGGGGTACGCACACTACGACCTGCGGGCCGTATCTGACCTGCCACCTGTCTTGGTACAGCCCTTGAACTAAAAGTGACTTTTTTCATTTTTAAATGGTTGAAAGGAAATCAAAAGAATAAGATTTTATGACATGTGAACATCATGTGAAATGCAAATCTCAGTGTCCGATAATCAAGATTTATGGGAACAGAGCCACGCCCATTTGTTTCCAAATTGTCTAAAGCTGCTTGAGCGCCACAGTGGCAGAGCTGAGCAGCAGTGAGATTTCAAGGCCCACAAGGCCTCAAGGATTTACTGTCCACTCCTTTAGAGAGAGGTTGTCAGCCCTGTTCTAGGACGTGCTCTGCGATACTGCACAGTGGAAAGAGAAGGAGATCTGAGCACCACAGAAAATCTTCTAGTCCCTTCCCTCACCGAGGCTTCATGTTTACAGACTGCTGTTGAATTTTTCAAGTTCTATGGAAGTGTGGAAGGTGGTCTTGGACACTCAGGACACCCAAAATAGAAGCCAGGACACTCTGAATGTGGGAAAAGTCCTTATAGTGCAGGGTTCTCTGTCCAACCCTTCAGCCTTTGCAAGAAACTCCTGCTCCAGCATGCTCTGCTAGAGCCCGGGGAGCCTCTGGCCTGAGCTTCCCCGAGCAGGTCCCCTGAGCAGGTCCCCTGCTGCCCGGCCCTGACTGCCACCGCCTCCTGCTCGAGCCGCCGAAGCTCTGCCTGCCACAGGCCGCTGGGACCAATCCGCTGTCCTTGGCATGAAAACAGGAAAACCCTGCAGCAGTTTAAGGAGAGATGGACCCAAGACAGGCCTATTTTGCTGGAGGACTGGTCTGCAGAAGGGGGCGATGTGCCTCTAAAGCCTGGGTGCTCCTGGAGGCTCAGACCTGCCCTGGCACTGGAAGTCAGGCTCAGCACACTCTGGGTCAAACAAACTGCTCTTCTTCTCCGCCATCCCAGGGCCTGCCCAGAAGGCAAACGGTGTTTAAGTGACACATCGGATTTTGTGCTTTATTCCCTCGGGCTCAGACAGACGGAAACTGGCTTCCTTTTCATAGCTATATACACTTTATTACGGGCTGGGATTCAGTGTGTGAAATAAACTATTTTTAATTAGTTTTTTCCAGAAGTGTAAGCTGTGATGGCACCAAGTAGAAGAGAGGTAATACCGAGGTTTCAAGGGGCGCAGGGAGTGTATGCAGATACTAATTAGTCCTGGTAAATGCTGGAAAGAAGAACAAGACCTGCACCTTTGCCTACACCCTCAAGCAGACACCACCGAAGGCGGATGTGTATCTCAGCACAACAGGACTCTGAGAAGATCGTCCAGAAGTCAACCCTGCCCTAAGACTGCACGCGAGTCTCTGCCAAGAAAGGAAAACAAAAAACGTGACGCCCTCACCAAGCTCTCAAGGTTAGCTCTGTTTCGCTGTAAACACGGCGACTGAACTCTCTACGTCCTCCTATTTTATGCAACTGGATACTCTCTCCTTTGCAATTTTTAAGTAGTCACCTAAAGCTCTGTAACCCGTGTCTATTTTTAATTTTTATAATTTTATCTTTAGGCTCATAAAAATATTGGTACACTAAAAGCTCACGTACCTGTAGGGGCAAAATCTTCCCGCCCCATCCCTGCAAACTTTACAGAGATGTTTCCCAGTCTGTGACTCACTGAATTAACGACTCTTTCAAGGTCATCCAGTGATACTGGTGAGATATTGATTATTCCGTCAGTTGAGCCATTCACACCTCCAGGTCCTTTCTGACCCACCAGCTACTCTTGGTATCCTAATTCCCACAGATGGAGGGGTAACACCCACTGCAGAGCTGCACGGGACCCACCTGAAGGAGAATCAAATCCCTGTCCAGACTCTTTGCCAGCAGGAAGTCGACAGAAGAGCGATTGACCTGGAGGGTCACGGGGTACGCAGTGCAGGTGGGAATGCAGCATGCGTGAGGTGAGAGGGGTGAGGAGGGCTCAGGGTTGCTCCTGATGCACCCACAGACCTCACCGTCAGGGTCTGGCCAGAGCGGCCCCTCCCCATAATTGCTGTCATTTAGAGCCCAAGATAAACAAATGTCATTGCAATTATTTTTTTTTGTAACATAAAACTCCACTAAACTCTTAATAGAAAAATGAAATAGCAAGGAAGTTGCAGAAGAGAAAGAGCATGAGACCCATCGCCGGACGGTCCAGTATGAATTTTGACTTGTCTGACCTGGGACACATTATCGACCTTCCGGGGCCTCAGCTTCCTCATTTGTAAACTGAAGATGGTCACGGCAATTCCTGCCTCACAGGCCACTATGCCTGGAACTGAGACTGCTTTGTAAGAAGCAACATGCAAAGTTGATTGATTTCATCATTGTCGACCAGCCCCCACAGGCCTTTCCAGTGCCCACTGGAAGCCAGGCACTTCAAATATATTATTATCAATTCTTACAGTGACACACAGCTCGGTCTTATTAGGTCCCTTTAACAGGTGGAGGAACTGAACCTCAGTCAGATGCAGTGAATGCCTCAGGTCACACAGCGAAGGAGCCCTGGATGAAAACGCAGTGCTGCCACAACGCAGTCTTTTCTCTCCACCACACTGCACCTCCCACAGCCCTCTTTGTGTTAGAGCAAGGCCATTTCAGGGAGGCCTTGCCATACTGATCTCCGCAGGCCGCTCTCACCAACTGTGCTTCAAGTGCATGGGCATTCTGGGGCCTGGACGGAACTGGCACCCCAGTGCTATGGCCTCACTGCCCACAAAACTAAGGGAACAGGTGGGGACGGGGTGCTTCCTTTGCTCCCGCAGTGATCTGGAGACACAGATCGACACAGCGTGAATGGAACCAGGCAGAGCTGCCCACCAAAATAAAAGTGTGGCCCAAACCCAGCCCTGCCTTGTGGGTGAACAAGAAACATGCCCTCCAGCCACAACTGCGTTCACAGAGCTTCCGGGGATGGCTCTTACCTGGGGCGGCTCCGTATGGAAACATAATCCATAGCTGGGCTCCCACAAATATGCTTATCCCACGTGCTACATGTGGAAGGAGAAATCAGCTTGTATTTCATTAAACAGTTTGGCTCAGGTCTTGTGAGCAAATATTAGAATCTGCACTTGGTACAGAGTCGTAAATGCATCGTTAGCATATCAGATGGCCAATAAAAGACATAAATAAAGCATTCCTACTGCTAAATGTTTACAATAAGCAAAACAACAATCCCCTTGTTAAAAGTCTCTTCTGCTCTATGATTTATTAAAGTTCTGAATTCTATGCTGGGGGTGCAGGGAGTTGAAGGGAGTGGGGGTGGGCTGGGTAATCTAAGCCTTCCGTGTTCATTCCTGCATTTGCCAGGGCACAGGTGGGCTTCCCCCCACCCAGGGACAGCGAGAGGCTCACCTGCAGGTCCAGGGCTGTCAGCTTGCCCTTGTCGCCCGCATTCCGTGCGTACTCCTCAATGGTCCAAGAAGGTTGGCCTCGCTTCACCTCGGCCAGCTCGGTCAGCCGCATGTCAGTGTACAGGGGGTTGCTCTTCATGTGAGCCTTTAGGGACGCAGGGTAGGGGTGAGGGCTGAACACCTGCTCCACCAGGAAGCCATCTTTGGGCTGCTTGGGCAGTCGGTGCTGGGGGGGGATGTCATACTGCCTGTCTGCCTGCAGAGGGGCAAAAAGAAGTCCAGACAAGTGCACAGATGCCCTTGGATTTCACAGCGCAATTGAGCAACCCGCAGCTTTCAATCACAGGCCCTGGAGACATCCAGGTAGCAAAGTGCAGTTACTTTAAAGCAAACAGAGAGTATGAAAGCACAGCCATATTGGGGGAAACGCTCTAGGAAAAACTTATGATCATAATGTCACTAATATAAATTAACATGTCTGTGCCAGGAAGAGGTTATTTAACACAATCTTTACGCCATCACTACCACTGTGAATCCCCATCGTACAGGCAGGAAAACGGAGCCTGACTCACTGACCTGCCCCAGGGCGTGCAGCTAGCAAAGGCTGGAGCTAGGACTTGAACCTGATCCTCTGGCCTCAGAGAGTCTTTGTTTAACTACTGATATTAATGCCCCCTCTTTCTTTTACTATTTTGCACGAGGTACGGATGAGTCAAAGATATGGGTCCTTTCCTCAAGGAACTTGCTGGAAACCTTGATGCTACGCTGCCTCTGAAGAAGCCGACGCAGAAGACACGTGTTGGGAGCCGCTGGTGATTTCCCCAGGCAGCAGACGGACCCCTGTCGGAGGGGCTGAGGCCTTCAGGATGAGAGGGCGGTCTGGGCAGAGTGTGGACGCAGGAAGGTGGATACACAGCTGGCAATAATTTATAGTCTCTGTCCTTGAAATGCAAGCCGAGAGTTTCTGCTCTCAGTACACCTGTTGTAAGACTGGGTGAGTGCTCCTTTCTGTGACCTCTTAGGACTGTGTCCAGACCCTTCAGCCAGCACTGCTGCCTGTTTGCCCATCGGGCTTCTCTGCTAAAGTATGAGTTCCTTGAAGGCAAGGGATTGTTTTGTTCGCCTTTTGGTCCCTCTCTCCAGCAAAATAATACCATCAAGTAGAAGACACTCCATGAATAATCATCGAAGGGTCAGAGGCCAAAGACAGGAAGCAATGTATATGCAACAGAGAGCAAAAAAATTGTGTATCTCAGTAACAGCAGGAGAAAAGGGAAAAAAGAATATTATCACTCAAGGTGTGAGTACAGAAGGAAGAGGAGAATGTTTAGGTGGGATGAGAGTTGTGCAAGAATGTGGTGGGCACACATGGTGTGTGTATGTGTGTCTGTGGCTCATACGCTTGCATAGGGACTAGAAGCACATGTGGTGTGTGTATGTGTGAGTGGCTCATATGCTTGTGTAGGGACTAGAAGCACATGTAGTGTGTGTATGTGTGTGACTGTGTGGCTCATATGTTTGTGTAGGGACTAGAAGCACACATGGTGTGTGAATGTGTGGCTCATATGCTCACGTAGGGACTAGAAGCACATGTGGGGTGTGTGTGTGTGACTGTGTGGCTCATATGCTCGTGTAGTGACTAGAAGCACATGTGGTGTGTCTGTGTGTGTGACTGTGTGGCTCATATGCTTGTGTAGGGACTAGAAGCACACGTGGTGTGTGTGTGCGCGACTGTGTGGCTTGTATGCTTGCTAGGGACTAGAAGCACCTGTACTGTGTGTGAGTGTGTGACTCTGTGGCTCATATGCTTGCGTAGGGACTAGAAGCATACCTGGTGTGTGTGAGTGTGTGGCTCATATGCTTGCATAGGGAATAGAAGCACACGTGGTGTGTATCTGTGTGTGACTGTGGCTCCTGTGCTCACATAGGGACTAAAAGCACAGGTGGTGTGGGTGTGTGTGACTGTGTGGCTCATATGCTCGCATAGGGACTAGAAGCACCTGTGCTGTGAGTGTGTGACTCTGTGGCTCATACGCTCGCGTAGGGACTAGAAGCACACGTGTGTGTATGTGTGTGTGTTGCTCATATCCTTGTGTAGGGACTAGAAGCACAGGTGTGTGTGTGACTGTGTGGCTAATATGCTCACGTAGGGACTAGAAGGAGATGTTGTGTGTGTGTGTATGTGTGTGACTGTGTGGCTCTATGCTCACGTAGGGACTAGAACCACACGTGGTGTGTGTGTGTGTGTGTGTGACTGTGTGGCTCATATGCTCATGTAGGGACTAGAAGCACACATGGTCTGTGTGTGTATGTGAGTATGTGGCTCATATGCTTGCGTAGGGACTAGAAGCATATGTGGTGTGTGTTACTGTGTGAGTTTGTTGCTCATATGCTTGTGTAGGGACTAGAAGCACACGTGTGTGTCTGTGTGACTCACGCTCACCTATGAACTAGAAGCACATGTCGTGTGTGTGTGACTGTGTGGTGCATATGCTCACGTAGAGACTAGAAGCAGATGTGTGCGTGTGTATGTGTGTGACTGGCTCTATGCTCGCATAGGGACTAGAAGCACACGTGGTGTGTGTGTGTGTGTGTGTGAGACTGTGAAGCTCATACGCTTGTGTAGGGACTAGAAGCACACGTGGTGTGTGTGTGTGTGACTGTCTCATATGCTCACATAGGGACTAGACGCACATGTGGGGTGTGTGTGTGTGTGACTGTGTGGCTCATATGTTTGCGTAGGGACTAGAAGCACACGTGGTGTGAGTGTGTGGCTCATATGCTGACATTTGGACTAGAAGCACAGGTGGTGTGTGTGTGTGACTGTGTGGCTCATATGCTTGTGTAGGGACTAGAAGCACACTTGGGGTATGTATGGCTCATATGCTTGCATAGGAAGTAGAAGCACGTGTGTGTGTGTTTGTGTGGCTCATATACTTGCGTAGGGACTAAAAGCAGATGTGTGTGTGTATGTGTGTGGCTCATGCTCACGCAGGGACTAGAAGCACACGTGTATGTGTGTGTTGCTCATATGCTTGTGTAGGGATTAGAAGCACACGCGGTATCTGTGTGTGGCTGTGTGGCTCATATGCTTACGAAGGGACTAGAAGCACACGTGGTGTGTGTATGTGTGGGACTGTGTGGCTCATATGCTCGCATAGGGACTAGAAGCACATGTGGTGTGTGTGTGTGTGTGTGTGTGTATGTGTGGCTCATATGCTCGCATAGGGACTAGAAGCACAGGTGGTGTGTGTATGTGTGACCGTGTGGCTCATATGCTCGTGTAGGGACTAGAAGCACATGTGGTGTGTATGTGTGTGTGAGTGTGGCTCATATGCTCACTTAGGGACTAGAAGCACATGTAGGGTGTGAGTGTGGGACTATGTGGCTATATGCTCGCGTTGGTACTAGAAGCCATGTGGTGTGTGTGTGTGTATGACAGTGTGGCTCATATGCTGGCGTAGGGACTAGAAGCACACATGGTGTGTATGTGTATGATTGTGTGGCTTATATGCTTGTGGAGAGACTAGAAGTACACATGATGTGTATGTGTGTGACTTTGTGGCTTATATGCTCGCATAGGGACTAGAAGTACACGTGGTGTGTATGTGTATGATTGGATAATATGCTCGTGTAGGGACAAGTACATGTGCATATGTGTGTGACTATGTCTCATATGCTCACGTAGGGACTAGAAGCACACTTGGTGTGGGTGTGGCTCATATGCTTGTGTAGGAAGAAGCATGTGTATGTGTGTGATTGTGTGGTTCATATGCTTGCGTAGGGACTAAAAGCACATGTGCTGTTTGTGTATGTGTGTGGCTCATGCTCACGTAGTGACTAGAAGCACACATGGTGTGTGTGTGTGTGTGTTGCTCATATGCTTCTGTAGGGATTAGAAGCACATGTGGTATGTGTGTGTGACTGGCTCATATGGTCACATAGGGACTAGAAGCACATGTGGTGTGTGTGTATATGCATGTGTGGCTCATATGCTCGCATAGGGATTAGAAGCACACGTCGTGTGTGTGGGTGTGACTGTGTGGTTCACATGCTCGCGTAGGGACTAGAAGCACACGTGATGTGTGTGTGTGTGACTGTGTGGCTCCTATGCTTGCATATAGAAGCACATTGTGTGTGTGTGTGTGTGTGTGTGTGTGTCACTGTGTGGCTCTTATGTTTGTGTAGGGACTAGAACACTTGGGGTGTGTGTGTGTGACTGTTTGGCTCATATGTTTGTGTAGCGACTAGAAGCACATTTGGTGTGTGTGTATATGTGACTGTCTCATATGCTCGTGTAGGGACTAGAAGCACGTGTGTGTATGTGTGACTATGGCGCATATGCTCGCGTAGGGACTAGAAGCACGTAGTGTTTGTGTGACTGTGGTTCGTATGCTCACGTAGGGACTGGAAGCACACGTGGTGTCTGTGTGTGTGACTGGCTCATATGCTCGCATAGGGAATAGAAGCACAGGTGGTGTGTGTGTGCTTGTGACCGTGTAGCTCATATGCTCGCCTAGGGACTAGAAGCACATGTGCTGTGTGTGAGTGTGTGATTCTGTGGCTTGTATCCTCACGTAGGGACTAGAAGCACACGTGGTGTGTGTGTATGTGTGAGTGTGTTGCTGATATGCTTGTGTAGGGATTAGAAGCACACGTGGTGTGTGAGTGTTTGACTGTGTGGCTCATATGCTCACCTAGGGACTAGAAGCACACGTGGTGTGTATGAATGTGACTGTGTGGCTCATATGCTCATGTAGGGACTAGAAGCACATGTGTGTGTGTGTGTGTGTGTGTGTGTGTGTGACTGTGGCTCATATTCTTGTGTAGGGACTAAAAGCACATGTGTGTATATGTGTGTGAGTGTGTGGCTCATATGCTCACATAGGGACTAGAAGCACATGTGTTGTGTGTGAGTGAGTCACCATGTGGCTCTATGCTCGCCTATGGATTAGAATCCACTTGGTGTGTGTGTGTGACTGTGCGGCTCATATACTTGCATAGGGACAAGCAGCACAGGTGGTGTGTGTGTGTGTGACTGTGTGGCTCATATGCTCACGTAGGGAATGGAAGCACATGTGCTGTGTGTGTGTGAGTGACTCTGGCTCATATGCTCACTTAGGAACTAGAAGCACACGTGGTCTGTGTGTGTGTGTGTGTG